>JAVDPK010017684.1:0-12240 GCA_034780415.1 Cichlasoma orientale | reverse complement strand
ACACGACGCTTCGACGCTGAAATTTTACGTCGACAAATTTTTGTAGTCGACGTCATCGATTACGTCGATGAATCGTTAGTCATTGCAAAAGTGCTTTGATGTTTTTGTAGACATCCGTTTTCCACTGTACACAGAGTGCTGGGATGAATACTACATCAGTAATATAGTTCCAGTTTGTATTTTTCTGTACATTAGTCTTTCTTGCATCACTAAAATGACTTTGTCAATGAAGCTGATTCTGCTAATATAAGAATCATGACCTCTTATATATTTTAATGCATATTATTTTAACCTTACAGGAAGTTCAGCTTTTACTCTGATTTTGTAAATTAATATTAATAAATAATGGTTTAATGCACGTCTTTAATGCAGGTGATATAATTGATCAAACTTTGGGCATTTTTCCATCAACAATCATGGCAGTTTAATGTCGCAATCGAAGGTCAGACTCACTCTTTCTTCTGATTGGTGCTAACCCACGAGAACGCGGCCTTCTACCGCCCACGTGGCCTTCCGCTCCTCTGATTGGGGTGTCTGGCTGCCACTCACAGAGGTCCCAGCCAATCGGGTGCTTTTGTCCTTCTTACGCGCTTCACTTGCGTTAGCTGTAGTGCTACCTTCCAACATGTCGGCTGCGTGTGTGCTCCCCATGTGTTTGCGGGCGTGCCGGGGCCTCCTCCGGCTCAGGAACGCCGCGGCGGGTGCCTCCACCCCAGCCGCAGTGGACATCATCCGGACACTCTGCACGGACAAGCCGCCGGCCGGAGCGGGCAGTGCGACGGGCGGGTTGGCTCAGGCGATCCTCCAGGAGAGGCTCCAGCAGCAGCAGCAGCCGCCGAGTCAGGTGCGCTTCATTTATAACCTTAGCAGCACTCAGTAGCGCCAGCGGGCGGAAGCTGGACCGCAGGTAGTGGACTCGACCGTGAAACCCCGCCCTCACGAGCTGGCCTGGTGATCTAAGTCAATCGAATAAACTTAACATTGCCAACCTTAGCTCAGACTGACAGCTAGCTTTCATAAAGTTATCTTCCTGACCCGCGCGGCCACAGACTGACCAAACAGTATGTTTTGTGGTGTTTGTCGTGAGACACCTGAGCTTCAGAAGTGTGACGTTGTTACAGCACCGCCGCGCGTGTGCTCAGCAGTCTGCTGAATGAATAAGCCTGACATCAACTAACTAGCCAACATGCATTAGCATCATGCAAGCTAACTTTAGTTAGCTTGCGTTTACCTGGAGTCTGGCTGTAGCAGCGCAGGTTACCTGAGCTGTGTATGTATGTGTTTAAGTGCGCGTGCGTGTCTTCCTGCTGTGACAGTTAGTATGCAGCTGACACTGTTGTGGTTACCTGCGCCTCACCTGCTCTGTGTGTGTGTGTGTTCACTATGTCATCTGTGGTATTAACCATGTTAACAGCCAAGGTTTGTTTGGCTCTCAAGGTCGGAGCAGACCCCCACCCTCTGCCATGGTCAGTTCATCCGTCATCAGAAACCACGTGATCTTAATAGGCGATGTTCCCTCCAGGACTTTGGGATACAGAAAGGTCTGATAGGGCAACTCAATTCCTCTCTGGACTTTTCTCCCAGCAGTGTGCCCTCATGTAGGTTTAACTAGAAGAAGCAAAGACACAGGAAGTGCTGAAATATGATAATCCATGAAGTTTGGTGGCCATGAAAGAAATCTAGAACCTCCTGTTAGAACGTGTTCTTTTGTGGCAGCTTGTTGATATTAAACACTTACAAATGTGTATATTAAAATCCATGCCTGCATCTGTGAATGAAGGAAATTCACTGCTCAAAAACTCACTTCAGCTCTAAGTACAGACATTCTGTACTTAAGTACAAGTACTTGCGTTAAAAGTACTCTGGTAAAAGTTGAAGTACTGATTCAACTTCTTTACTCAAGTAAAAGTAAAAAAGTACAGGCTCTGAAATGTACTCAGAGTAAGAATGTAAAAGCAGCTCTTTGGAGGATGTTTCTTACAGATATTTTTGTGCAAAGCTAACTGAAAACCTGCTATATTAATATAATATAATATAAAATAATATTACATGAGAATACAAATGTTATTCCAATCTAAATTTTAATCCTAATGAATGTACTCAGCTTGAATCTGCTACGTAGGACACAAACTGTGAAAGGGAATTTAAAAACAGCTCTATTCTCTGTGTCCTACATAGTAGAGGTGACTGTGCCTCCACACCTAAACACAAAAAATGAGTATACTCAGGGTACAGTGGGATTCAGAAGTTGGAGGAACCCTAAGATCAGTTGTAGTGGCTCCGCATGGGGAAAAGAATCACAACTTTCTATTGTGAGCTCCAGTAAATGATCTTGTTGTGCAGGCTGTGATCAGCTGACCTGCTCTGAGGTTTCTTCTCTGTGTGGATGAACTGAGTTCACAAAGATGTAACCCAGTATTTCACAGCTATCTTAGCTGATTCCAGTCCCCTACACTGACAGCATGCAGGCTGTATGAACGTTGAATGCAGTGAATGAATCTCAGCATCAGCAGCTTTGATTCAAACTCATCTCTGCTACACTGATGTAACCTGTAACTGTGACCATGAACACAGCCTCTGTGCATCAACACAGAGCTTTACTGTAAATACAGTACAGCAAGCTCACCTGTTTATCCTGCACTAAACTGCAGTATTTTCATACAATCTTGGAAACAAAATGACATCTCAGTAGTTTCTTTTGCCCCCACGTGCCTGAATGCACTCGGCAACACCTGGGCATGCTCCTGATGAGGTGGTGGATGGTGTTTTCGGGGTCTCCTTCCAGACCTGGATCAGAGTATCAGTGAGCTCCTGGACAGTCTGTGGGGATATTTGGCAGCATTGGATGCACTGCCTCGACGCGACTGTTTGTTGTGATTTGGTGCCATTTAAACAAAATTGAATTGAATTGATACGTGTCCCAAAGATTCTCCACTGGATTCAGGTGTCTGGAACATCAGTGGCATCAATACTGTCATCATCAAAGCCTACACACTCTGCCACCATGAGGGCCCACTGCACTGGGTTTGAGTCAGAGGACTTCATCCAGGTACCTAACATGGTACACTTGGAGGTCACATAACATTCGCCGCGGCATCTCCAGACTCTTTCGCGCCTGTCACATGTGCTCAGTGTGAACGTGCTCTCATCCAGCAATGGTGGATTTACAAGTAATGGTGTTCTGGTGCTGCACAGTGAGCACAGGTCCCCCAACAGGATGTTTGGCTCTCATGCCACCCTCATGGAGTCTGATTCTGACCGTTTGGTCTGAAATATGCACAGGAGTAGCTGCCTGGAGGTCATCTTGTAGGACTCGTGCTGTGCTCCATCCAGCTCTCCTTGTCTCCTGGTGTCGCCTACAGCCTCTTAAGACTGTGCTGGGAGACACAGCAAACCTTTTGTGACAGCACCTGTGACCGTGACGTCCTGGAGGAGCTGGACTTCCTGTCCAAAAGATTTATCCTCCTCCTTTTTTGTTTTTTCTCCCTTTTTCTTTTCCTTTAGTTTTGGAAGTAAAAAAATGTGGTCAGAAATGTTCTTTCCTGATAACCGCTGAACTGACCTAACCTGGCGTCTGTGCCCTCAGCTCAGACTGAAGGTCAGCTCATCAGTGCTGCAAGTTTCATTAATCTTGGTTCAAAGTTAAATAAAGGCTTGTTTTTGTTCCAGGGTCCGCCTCCTCCTGAGGGAGGGGAGGGCGAGAGGGAGGGGGAGAAGGCCGAGGACAGGAAGCAGAAGGAGAATACGGCCTACGCCAAGAAGATGGTGCTGCGGTTGGCGGGATTCATGGGAGTCGGCGGGGCAGTCGCCGTCGTTTACATATTTGGTGAGTGTTTAAACTTGAGTCTGAAACAGCGCACTTACTTAGGGTCCGTTTGAGTCACAGGTGGAAACACAGTCACTGCTGGCCAATCAGCTGGCTCTTTTACTGACCGCCGGCCACCGGATCGTTGGTTACGAACTCCGGTTTGACCTTTCTGTCGGAGTGATGTGAGAAAATGACCTCAGAAGGAATTTCAGTAGACGCAAAGCTGGTTCTACCTGGTTTCTATCCAGAAAGGCATAAATAGAATCAAACTGTACCAATATTAAAGAGCTGCAGTTTTTAAAGGATATAGGCGGTAATACACACGTTCGGAAATAACCTTGTAATCCAGATGTTTTGCACAGGATCAGTTTGATTGAAACTTTCCATGAGAAAGAGAAGCAGATCAGTGGGAGCACAAACAGAGAAATACTTTTTAAAGTATCTGCTGTTAAAGAAAGAAAGACCCACAGAGCTCACTGGAATAACTTTAAACTGTCATTATCCTGTTGGAGGATCCATGACCTGCATCTGTGAACATACAGCTGATGTGATTGGCCAGTTTGGTCTCATCTGTCCAAAGGACGTTCTCCCAGAAGTTCTGTCGCTTGTCAAAAGCTTTAACGCTGGCCAGAACTCAAGAACTACTAAAACACTCAGACGAGTTTGAATCTCGGTGACCTTGACCTCAAGCTAAGGGTCAGAGGTCAAGTTTTCTGAAACGCTTGTGAACGTGATAGCTCGAGGACGATTTCACCTGGGACGGGATTGTAGCTAGAAAGGTTTCACAGGCTGGCGCTAAAAGGTTTTAAACGTCTCCCTTCAAGGTATTTCAAACATCGCATTAAACCTCCAGAAGATCTTTACTCTTTGAGACGTCTTTAAAGTCCAGGAAATAATTTATGGAGACAATAATGGGAAGAATTTGTATTTCTGGCTGAGATGAACCTCTGAACGTCCTCTCCCTGTGATGGAAAGGTGGGTGTGATTGGTCTCTTCACACTCAGCTCCCTGATTGCAGGGACAGATGGGTGGAGCTAGCAGCCTGTCAGTCAGAGGGGAGTCGGACTGAGGACGATGAAGAGGTTTATTCAGTATCTTTGATTCCTGGAGTCACACTCAGGTGGTGGTTTCTTTGGTCGGGAGACCTCTTCTTCCTCACAGGTCCACAGAGATTAGACACTAACGAACTGAAGGCATTGATAACGTGTTTTTTATTTGGATTTTTCTTTCATTTTCTTTTTCTGTGTGATTGGAAGAAACTCATGCACCTCACTATGACCTCCGTTTTCATGGAAATTGCGTTTTACGTCTTTAATTCTATAATTTCAGATTTCATTTTGGGTCCTCTTGAAGTTCAGAGCCACATTAATTTCTCCTGGAGATTTTCCACCTTTTTAACTTTCTCCTTTATTTCTGGAATATTTCTGCTGCACTTTGAGAATTCCAAATGGGATTTTAATGTGATCTTGTTTTTAATCGCAGCTTTTTGTGGTTCGTATTTGGAGATATTCTGGATTAAATCTGCTCTTTCCATGTGCTTGGTGAAACGCTGGTGTCATGTTCTCCTTGTGTGGTCCTGCAGACACCTGCTGGAGGAATCGCAGAGCTCCTGTGCTCATTTATCGCATCGCGATCATGCAGTTGTGCGTTGAACACAAGCTGGTCCCTTGTGGTGTGTATAAACGGGCCTTTGACGTGACTTTTTAACCTGAAGGTCAGGTCACCTCCCTGGAAGTGTAACTCCATGTTGACCATGATTGGTCGTTTGGTCCTTCGCAGTTCTGCCTACTTCATTTTTCAAATCGATGATGTATAAATGTGGGCAGCAGCATCAGCCTTGCTTAGGCTTCTTTAGCTCTGCAGAGATTCAGTGCAGGAATATGAATGAAATGTGCAGGAGTGGCTCCGCAGTGTTTTGTGTTTGCACATTTTCCCAGCAAGCAGAAGATCTCCACTTGGATCCCGAGAAGAGACATAAATCTTTATTATTGAAGGATATGTTGGCTATTTTTGGCTTTAACCAGTCATACACTTAAATTTGAAAGAGAAGTTCCCGTCATCATTGTGGATGATATAAAAAATATGGAGTAAAACTAAGCTGACGGAAAAGAAAACAAGGAGTTGGACCAGCACTCGTATATGAGCTCATCACTGAACTGAATGCAGTCTGAGATCTGCAGAAAGGTGAACGGATGCTGATTTATTTATTTTTTAAATATCAACAATAAATAAGCAAGAAGTCCAGAAACAAAACAAACTGAAGAAAACAGCTCCGTTGATTTTATGATCATAAAATATTCAAACAACTCTTGATATGGAAAAATTGTTTTGTCAAACACTGAGAGGTCTTTCTGCTCGATGCGGCTCTTTCACAAACTTCAGAAATGCCCCTCGAGCTGTGTGGCTGCGTGAGGACGCCAACTGCAAGCCAAATAAATACCTGAACAGGTGATAAACTGATGTCTCTCTTTCTTTTTTAGGCACAAATTCAGTGGACGAACAAGGATACAGGGTAAGCTTTGATGCCCCGCACACTCACACACTGACACGCACTAACCCTGCAGGTGTGGTCATCGTGCACACCCGCGCTTTAAGGTGATGCTGTTTGATTGCGACGTCACCTTCGCCTGCTGAGATTCAGGTCAGATATTTGTGAAGGGCACACTTAACAGCTGGCTGTGTGCGGAGGAGCGAGAGGTGTCGCTGTGGGAAAGGAAGCAGCACACTTCTGTCTGCTCTGATACTGTGACGTGATTGGTGGGGTCGCGTTCATAGAGTCTGATTAACCCCTTCGTTATCGTCCTCCACACGGTATCTGATAATAAATTCAAAGTAACCAGCCTTTCCAACCTATAAGCTTTACTGGGGTTCGTCCCCCAGGTAATTCGACTGTAAACCCGCCCCTCGCTCTTATTTTGAAAGTTCAGTTGCTGCTTACCAGATAAATGGAAGCAAAATAGAATTCTGTGGGAAACTCTGATGCAGGTCTGATGTAAACAGCTGTTTATTAGCAGCAGCAGCTTCTGTGTTACGCAGACCTGAGCTGTCGGTCATTTGGAGACTCTCCTCTGATCCTGGTCTTTAGGGACAGGATCTGTTGTTGGAAGTGTTAACGTGTCACTTCAAAGGGCACACTTCAGTCTCATTAGGATCCTTTTGTTGGTGACAAAGAGGCAAATGTGTCAGGACGGCTTCCTGCTAAGTGGCCTTCATCAGTGTGTACTTGAAGCTGTCAGCTCGGGAAAAGAAGAGTCAGAGATCAGTGGAGGGGACGAGGACCTCAGGCTGAAGCCTCCAGTAACTCCACACTCATTTGTTTCCTCTGTTTTCTTCATTTGTCTCATAAACTTGTGCTGCACTTCATTACAGCACAACGAAACTGACCACACACACACACACACACACACACACACACACGTTTATGGCCACGAGGATGAACACAAGTTGTGTTTGTGACTTTCAGAGCTGTGAATAACTGTGACAGCGTCTCTATACAGAGGATTTCCCTTTAAATAGAATTAAAATGAAAAGCATTGAAGAATAAAAACGGAGGTGGCAGTCTGAGCTTTCTGTGATGGCCTGCAGCACCTTCATATATAAAACATTTAAATACAGCTTTAAGGGAACTCTCTGTTTCTGAAACAAGGGTCCGTTTTTGTGCTAAAATTCATGGTGTTTAGCACCACTCTGCACCGTGTGCATCATGTTATTGTTTCATATGTAATATTTACTTTTTTATTGACTTTACTTCTTGGCCTACCTGTTCTTTTAGCCTTTGCAGTTATTGATTTGCTGACCAATTTGTGATCCATATCGGGAAGGGAGGAAAGTGTGCTGCTGTAAAGGAAATCGGTGTGCTTGATTCTCAGTGTAGAAGTAATGTGTCTGCCCTGATTATACGTTTTCAGAACTGATAGAAGCCAAAATCATAATGTAAATTAAACCGTGATGAGTTGCCAGCTGTAGAGCTATTTGGGCCTTTAAATGACAGGATGTGTCGTGACTGATGAATCCAGCTGTGATGAGATGAGGTGTGGATGTGGGAAAGATGAGCTCTCTTTGTCCCGACTTCAAAGAGCACACTTATCTCACCTGACTTCCTGTCAGGAGCTCCAATCAGACGGCACACTTCTCATGTCGTCGTGACTACGGTGTGTCGGCGCTAACAGGAGCCACACTTATGCACGATCCTCAAACTCTCATCTTCAGGACATTTGCTTAACGGCGCTGTGGCGTGTGCCGGGGCTCTGAGAGGTGTTCATGTAGGAAACGTAGTTCTTTCAAAGGAAACACTTCATGGGACGCATGTGTGTGTGTGCCTGTGTGTGTGAGTGCCTGTGCCTGTGTGTGTGTGTGTGTGTGTGTGTGTGTGTGTGTGTTGTATCAGCTGCTCTTTAGTCATAAAGTTTCTGTGCTGCAGATTTGAGTTAAACGAGTGGACGCGAGCTGCCCTCCCTGTTTGAATCCACAGATGAAACCATAATAATTCATCTCGATCAATATTTGTATAAAAATCTGAGTTTCTACAAATTCAGTTAAATGAATTGGAAATAAATGAAAGAGTAATTTTTGCACACATTGCTGATGTTGCAACATTGAAACCTTTTTTTTTTTTTTTAGGCAGTTTTTTTTTTTTTTTTAAACAATTTCTTATAAAATGCTGACGTTTCAGATCATTTCCAGTTATTTATTTATCAGCGTGATCGTGCTATTTGTTCTGTTCTTTGGCTTAAAACTGGACAGATATCTGGAGTTTATTGACTCTTAAGACTTACTGTGGACTGTCAAAGGAAAGTGATCAAATATTAAAACACTGGGACGTGTAATGATGTGCAAAGTTTTTTTTTTTTTAAACTAACATGATAAATGTTGAAATTCTTTAATATTCTGAAATATATGCGCTCATGTCTGAAAACGATGCCAATATTGGGGCAAAATAAATGCTATTAAAGTGATTTTAATCAGAACCGGAGATTCTGTTTGTCAGTCACGGACGCTGCGTCCTCCGAGCTAAGGAGGAGAGGGACCATCCAGGCTGGTATCAGCACACAGCTCAAAGCGTTCCTGATGGTATGTGTGGGCATTAGTGCACATGGCCGCTTTAATGCTGGGCCATATCTGTGGGTGCAACATGTGCCTCTGCCCAGAGAGAGCCTGTTTCAGGGAGGACCTTGCTTATCTCAGCAAAACTAGGCCAAACCACATTCTGCTCGTGTTCCGGCAGCGCGGCTCCGCAGTGAACGTCTGGGAGCTAAAGTGCAGTTTGGAGCGTTATGAAACGGAGACTTGGAGCTGTTGAACATCTGAAATATTCTTAAACGAGAGCGGGGAAACTTTCTGGTTTTTAAGCACAGTGGTGAAAGCTGCTCCTGTCCCAGCTGCCGTGCGCTCATCACTCTTATTAAAAACAGCTTTTAAGGCTTCTGCTTGCAGCTGGAAAACAGGGTCGTGTCTTTACTGTGCTGCTCGGCAGCTGACAGTGGCCCATACCGACAGTCTGCACGATGTCTGCATGCACAGTCACGCTCTGCAGCAGGCCTGTGGGAACTCCTCTGCTCTGGTTTTAACACTGTGGTGAATATTAGGCCAGCATGGGGCTTTAAATGTTATAAAATCAGCGTCTTTGGTTTCTTCTGAAGCGCTGCGAGGACACGGGAACCGCAGCCCGTCCTTTTTTCCGTGCTGTACTGTAAGGATCTTCCCGTTCTCACATTATAAACCCTCCGGCCGTATCCTGTGGAGCCAACAGGCAGGCCGAGCCACTTCAAAGCTGAGGCACACTTCTCACGCCTTCCTCCTGTCCGTCCCCCTCAGAGGTCACATGACCCGGCTGTCAGAGGTGAGGCTATGAGAAGAAACCCTTCAAAGGACACACTTCTCAACAGATTTACATCTGACTGTTCTTTCAACAGGCAGTCAAGTCAGAAATACTGAACCATAATCGATAGCAAGTACAAACAAAAATCAACTTTTCTTTAATGACAAAATGTATTTTCTTAATAAAAGAGATTAAATTTTTATTATTAACCCTCGTTTTGACAGGAGCACGTGGTGTGGGAAGAATATTTGTCCTTTCAAATGACACACTGCATATAAAACCATAAATGTGTGTGTGTGAAGAAGGTTTTGTATTTGTGTGTTCAGAAGTTCAGTTTGTCGGCTCAGAGCATTGCTGTATGATGAGGGCACTTCATGGGGGAGACTTGTAGGGTTAGGGTGCCTTAGGTAAGGTCACTGTTGATTAAAACCAGTGTGGGTTTGTGTGTCTGTCTTTACTATAGTCTGCTGACCTGCAAACACACACACAGAGGACATCGTTACACGTTTGTCACACAGTCTCGAGACCTATGCTGGGCACACTGTGTTACAGAGAGTGTCCTGCTGGACTGCATTTAGGCGATACTCCCTCCTGTGGTGTAACGGAGGAATAACTGCTCTTCTGCTACTGAGTCTCTTCGGAGGCTGGAGCCCACCTTGTTTTGTGGCAACTAAAGAAAATAACATATTTTAACATTACAGTGAAATTAAATTATTATTGAGGGTGTGTGACACCTCGCCCTTACATAACCCTAATCCTAACCCTCAAAGCGGGGAGCCACCGCCCCGTTTCCAAATCAGGATATCCACTCGGACAGTATGTCACACTGGCCAACAAGATGTGACGAAAAAGGAAGATGCAGGCTTCCCGAGTGCACAGGAGCACCCAGTGTGGTGTGTATCAAGTGTAACATGCACCTTTGCGTTACAGCACGGAGGAACTCTTCCTCTTTAATTTATGTCTTATGAGCTATGAATTAATCATTTTCTCTGTTACTTTGTAACATTGTTGCACAACGTTACCGCTACGCAACAAAAAATGTCTTGCACTGGGGGTGTCCTGAAGTTAAAAAAAATGTTTTGGCAATAAAAATGATCCAAAGAGTGAATCAGTCAATGTGATTTCTGCATGTGCCATCACACTGTGGGCAGCAGAGGGCAGCAGAGGGCTAAACTGCAGTAAATTATAGGACCTTCTCTGCTCTGCAGCTCTGGAAGAAGGTGCAAATAACCGTTAATGGAAATGAGTTTTAGCTGCACTTGTAGTGGCTGCACATGTGACGACGGGAACGTGAGGACTGAAAAGTCGCTCCGTGTTGTGTGTTTTGGACCTTCTCAGATTTCTGTCCTCAGCTGTGGAGAATAGCTGCTCATCCAAGGCCACGAATTCCATAATTTTCCTCATAATTGCTTTGGTCTTTTCATTATTCATACCAAGCAAAGTGTAGGTGGCACCGTAGTGCAGTGGTTAACGTGCATGATCCCCGGTTCAAGAACAGAGGGAACAAAGTTTAACATAGCCAGGCTTTCTTTGCCTTAGCTGGCTCGACAAAACCTGATGGTGCAGATCACGCTGGGCTTCCTGCTTCAGGCTCTGTGCCCTAAATGATCCTTACTCCAGTCAGAGATGCAATCAAATAGAACTCTATAAAGAACGTATTAAATATAACAGTGAAATGCAACACTCTTGCAAAAAAGCTGAGAGGTCAGTGCTGCAGCGCACAGAACAGTGAAGTAAAGATTTAATTCCAGTTCCTGATTTTGTGGCTGAGCGCGCTCAGTGCTGCTGTTTGTTTCCAAGGTGACAGCTGCACCTCAGAGCTCTGACACTTTAAACCGGATCCATTGAAAGATTGAAGGCGGTCCTGCAGCCTGATAAAGGAGACGTGGACGTTGGTGTGATGAAAGGTAAACGAATGTGAGTGAACGGCTGTTCTCGGTGTGTGTTCGGTGCTCTGGGAGCTGCACTGATTCTAATCTGCTGCTGAAATACATTTTCTGAATCACCAGATGAAAACACACACATTCAGTTTCATTGTGTGTTGGTGATGTCAGTAAGGTACGGGCTATTCCCCCAGCAGAGACTCTATCGCGCCTACAGCATGGTGTAAATAAAAGGACACTTGGGGCTGATGGTAACTGAGACTGAACATAACCCGCCTCCGACCAGGTGTTGGGTTCAGCATCAGTTACCATGGTGATTTAGCCAGGTAAAAAGAGCCACAGCTCATTAAGCCATTAATCTCGCGTCGTCTCAGGAGGAGACGCGGGTCCCTGGGAGGGTTGGGTCAGGAATCGGTGCCAGAACAAATATGCGGACCCATCCGCTGACAGAAGCGTTATAGCAGGAGAAGACGGGAGAGGCTGCTCGTGGCTGGCTCCGAGCTCTGGCCAGCTTTAGCCGCTGCCCCTTTTTAAGATTCACCTGAGTGATGGTGTTTGAAGCGTAATCACAAATTGCGAGCTGTCGTCTTCACTCAGTGAAGGACGTTCACGCTAACGCGTTTGTGTAAAACAGACGGTCCAGAATGAGCGGATTGAGGCCCCGTTTACACGACACCGTTTCAAAATGAAAACGGCGTCGTTTCGATGCGTTTCGCCCTCCCGTTTACACG
>JAVDPK010017683.1:0-12240 GCA_034780415.1 Cichlasoma orientale | reverse complement strand
CCCTGATGCGGGCCGGATGAAAAGCTCTGGCGGGCCGGATGTGGCCCGCGGGCCGCCAGTTGACGTTCCCTGCTTTAGGCACTTTGTTGCTAGCAGCCTTTTTGTTACAATTTCTTTAGTTGAAAATGCCAAAGATAACAGTTTGACAGACATAAAATAATATTTTTGCATCAACAAAGTGATTCCCAAAAAACATAGCATACCTCAGCATGGTGTGCAGTGTGTCTTTAAAATGTGGCAGTCCTAAAAACAAATATCTACAGCAGATGAACTGTATCTGAAAGTGATATCCTTAAGAAACAGGAAGTGATCCAGCAAAGACTGGACGCAGGACCTGAGAGATGAGTCATGGTTTGGTGCTGCATTTCAGCCAGAGTAGGAGATCTCTTCAAAACTGAAGGAATTATAGATGCAGAGAAGTACCATCAGATTTGGATCTATCATGCAATACCAAATGGAAAGCATCTAACAGCTTTATTTTTCACAATGACTACATTGACACTGCCAATGCACTCAAAGCATGCCTGGGTAGAAAAACACACAATGGAATACTGTCAGTCATGGACTTCAACATTATTTGAGCACTGTGGCATCATGTTGACAGACAACAGCACAAAAGGCAGCCAACATCCAAAGAAGAACTTTGGAATGTCCTTCAAGAAGCCTGGAGGACAATTCCTGAAGAGCAGAAATTATAAGAAAGCTTTCCTTAAAAAAAGGCTTGCATCATTGTACAGTACTATACTATATAAAGTGGGCCAGAACAATCTGGGACAGAGCTTTTGGTGTAGATGTCTATAAGCTGTGGTACTTCAGCATCTAGCTAGCACTACAGAAGAGGAGCGAGCAACAGCTTTCTATCAGCTCAACGAATATCAGTAAACACACAAAATGTTTCTGTGCCGTTTGTCACGTAGTACATATATCAGAGGCATCAACCAATCAGAGATGGAGAAAAATGTAAGAAAGGCAGGAGAGGAAGAAGCAAAGTTATTTTTAAAGGTAACTACTGTTAACTGAGACTGAATTCGATTTGATGTCCTCGTGTCGTGCACCTGGGGTGTTGAGTTTTGTACCCTTAGATTCTGAGTACTTTGCGAGTTCTGTGATTGGACTTTGGTTTCTTTTGTTCCCCGGTGTTTTTTATTTTGTTTTTTGTTCCAGTCCTTCACAGTGGATTTTTGTACCAGCCCAAAAAAAGGGTTCGCATTTGGTGTTTCAGTCTTTCTCAGAGTCTACATTTGGGTCTTTAACCTCCAGCATGCTCAGACCAAAATGGAACCGGAAGACGTGGCCATCTTTCCAGAGGAGTTAAGGGAGGTGTCATGGTCCTGGGTTTTGAGTTGTATTTAGTTTTGACCTGTGTTCTTGTCCTGTGCCATTTGTGTGATGATGTGCACCTGTGTTTCCCTGCTGTGTCCTGTTCCCTCATCAGCCCTAGTGTTTTAAGTCCCGTGTTTTCCCCTGTTTGTTGTCGCGTCCTCGTCACTGTCCCGTCATTTTGTACGTGTCTCTGTGCCCCGGTCATCCCTGTTTCTGTGCCTGTCATTTGTTTTGCCAGCAAATAAAGCTGTGTTTTTGCGTTACGCTGTGTGAAGTGTCCTGCATTGAGGTCCTCATCCTGCCTGCTACACGCCATTCCATGACAGGAGGAGGTTACACAGTGTTGTGGATTGACAGATGGTAAAATTATATCTGTGGGACTTATGAAGGGCATAATTGACAAACATCCACAACTGCATCAGTCCCAACTGTTTCAAACATTTTTTCCACAATTACCCAGGTGGAAAAATAATTACAGAATTTTGAATCAGAATCGACATTTCTTCTTGACTCCACATGTCCACAGTTTTGTCAGTCTTTCCACTGTCCGGTCTATCTTCCTGTCTGACTGACATGTGCTCAGTCCAGCACCAAGTTCAAGCCACCTGGTGATCATGCCACGTCCAGTCCGCCCAGCCCAACAGAGGTCCCACTGCTCAGCACCCCGGCCAAATCTCTGCCAGTGCCTGCTCACCTGCCTGCCTCTCTGCCTCAATCCAATGACACAAGCCATCCCCAGAGAGTACTCTGCCTGGGGCCTTCCTTGCCCCTGAGGTTGTGCTTCCTGAAATTCACCTAGCCTAGAAGCTGCTTCCCCTGAGCCACAGCTAGCTGGCTAACCCTAAGCCCATGTGTCCTGAGCTGGCCAAACTTGATCCTCCAGATGGTCCTGTACAAACCCAGCTGCCTGAGCCTGAACCTGTGGTTTCCAGATTTCCTGAGCCAGGGCCCCAAATTCCAGTACCCAGACCACACCACATGCGCCATCCTGCCAAATCTCTGGAGGGACTCCACCTCCACCCCTGTTTCAGGTGTGTTTTGAAGCAGGGACACATCTAAAACCTGCAAGACATCGGCCCTCGAGGCCTGGAGTTAGCTTTTGTGCTAACTCCTGCATATTTACATTGATGCTCATTGCTGACATGTTGATTAATATGCACTGTCCTAATTTAAATAAATGAATAAATGAAATGAAATGAAATGAGTTGGCCACCCCTTCTCTAGAGGATGGAAATCAGCTTTCTGATTTCTAAGTGATTCTTTTCCCCACACTGCACCACTGCAGCTGATCTTAGTGTTCCTGAACTGGCCAAATCCCACTTTAACCCCTGACTGTGCTCATTTTTTCAGTTTAGGTATGGAGGCAAATTCACACATCTGCTGAGCGAAAAGAAACTGCGGTTCGGTCGGGTAGCATAAAATTAGCAGATTGTTAGCAGGAAACACGTTTTAAACACAAGTCACTGAATCTGTAAGAACTGTTAATGTGTTTAGGTTTATTATTTATATTCAGAAAATAACTAATACTGCTACTGCAGAGCATCATGGCTAAAAGTGGAGAGCTTCATGCTTTTAGCAGAAACAATGACTTTAGCTAAAATACCAAGTTTCACTTCAAGTTTTACTTGATTACCATAAATGGAGCAAAGCCTGCAGGCTGGTTCTGGCAGGCACCTTGAGTTGCATATGCAGGCTCTGTGGAAAGTTTAATTATTACTCCCCAGTTTCAGTGTGCATCATATTTGTGGGGAGTGATGAGCTTGGAGCTTAGCTCCAGCTGCAGCAGTAAATCAGTGATTTCGAATGTGAATTGTCTGACTGAAAGTTCGTGATATTCAGCCCCCCCTACTAATATTGTTTTCCCAACATTTCAGCTGCATGCAGTGATAAAAATGAACAGTGAAATCTGTTGTTCACTAGGACGACTCTGAGGGTCCTGAAAGCTGAAGGCTCTGCCTTCAGCTTTCAGCATATTTCAGCAATATGTGAGGCCTTTGGCTTATTGTATCTAAGTCAGGCTGGCATTCTGAGAAAAATGCTGCCCACCCCTGATGTCCAAATGGATTACAATAAATGGATATGTTAATAAACTGATATTAAGAAAGCAAATTGGGAATTAAATGTTATTGTTATTGCCCTCTGCTGCACATTTTTCACATTTTCACGATTTTTATTTTACAAATACTAAATAAACAATTGGTGTGTGAATGTGTATGAGCTGCTGAGTAAGAAACACATTCAGAAGTGCTTTGTGGAACATAGCTAAGGTAAAAAAAAAAAAAAGAGCTATGGCTGCCAAGCATTTCCCATTTATATCACTCCAGTCTCGGCCCAGATTATTTACCCTGCTGAAAACATTACCTTATTTTTTTCACTTTGCAATTTAAAAATGTTCCACTCCAGTTCTTCTTTTGAAATGGAAAATGTATGATGCCATCAACGAGCACAAGCTGATTCCCACCTTTCATTTATTTTCATTCATACCATATTTCCATCCTTAATTAGCCGGTGCTGAAATATAATTAATTAAAGACCTGCTGCCAAGTCTAATGAGTGAGTCAGAGGAATTAAATAAGAAACTGATGGCCACACACATTCCAACATCAATCCAATTATCCCAGTGCCCTTGTCAGGTTTGTCCCTGTGTGAATGGCCAAAAACAATCTGAGTCCATACCTTGTGGAACACAGTAAACTGTTATTACAGTCGGCATGTGTGCCTCACCGAGACTGCTGGAGATTCCTGTCCTGAGCGCAGGGCAGCTGTGGGAGACAGAACGTTTGCATTCAGTCCTAGCTCACCTGACTGTTCTCTGAGACCCTTTAACTCACACATGCTGCATACACTGAAAATATCTAACCAGCCAACCACACGGCAGTAACTCAATGCAGGCGTGTAGACGTGGTCGAGACAACCCGCTTAAGTTCAAACTGAGGATCAGAACAGGAAAGAAAGGTGAAGGTTGTTGGTGCCTGACGGGCTGGTCCGAGTGTTTCAGAAACTGCTGATCTACTGTGGATTTTTTCCACACAGCTATCTGTAGGGTTCACCGAGAATGGTCCAGAAAACACGTCCAGCTTTGAAGCAGATGGACTCCAGCAGCAGAAGACCACGCCGGGCGCCGGTCCAGTCAGCTCAGAACAGAAAACTCTTGTTAACTGTTGAGGCTGCAATTCACACAAACTCACCAAAACTGTGCAATAAATGGAAAAATGTTGCCTGGTCTGGTGAGTTTCAATTTCTGCTGAAACATTTGGATGGTAGGGTTGAAATTTGGCATAAAGAACATTAAAGTATGGATCTGCCCTACATTCCATCAACACTCCAGGCTGCAGCTGGGGATGTAATGGTGCGGTCGACATTTTCTTCGCACAATTTTGGCAGTATATTGTTTAAACCCCACAATTTACCTGAGTATTGTTGCCCACCATGTCAGTGTCTTTATGACCACTGTGTACCCATCTTCTGATGGCTGCTTCCAGCAGGATAATGAACCATGTCACAAAGTTCAAATCATCTCAAACTGGCCATGACGGTGAATTCACTGTACTCAAATGGATCTGAAAACAAAAGGGTGTCCAAGCAGGAAACTAGCAAGGTGCATCTAATCTAAGTGGCCAATGAGTGCATCCCACAAAGCTTACACAACAGTTATCAGTCAATGCATGCACTGTGTTTAGATTTCAGGTGTTCACAGGTAAAAGTCACAATCAAATTCGATTTCTTATTTTTGTGTGCGAGGCAATTTAATTCAATTCAGTTAAATTTTACTTACACAGCACCAATTCACAACAACAGTTGCTTCAAGGTGCTTTAAGTTGTAAGGTAAAAACCCTACTGTATTAGAAAGAAATCACAACAACCACACAACCCCCTATGAGCAAGCACTTGGCAACAGTGGGAAGGAAACAGGAAAGAAACCTCCAGCAGAATCGGCTCAGGGAGGGGCAGCCATCCACTGCCACCAGTTGGGGAATAAGAGGAGAGCAGAGAGAGACAGAATGAAAGGCAAACTCTAGGAGAGAGAGTCAGTTTTTAATAATTGCTAATGATTAAATACAGTAGTGGTGTGTAAACACACAGGAATAGAAAAGAGATGAGTTAAGAAGAAGCGCTCAGTACATCATAGGAAGCCCCCCCAGCAGCCTAGGCCTGTTGCAGCATAACTAAGTTCACCTGATCCAACCCTAACTATAAACTTTCTCAAAAAGGAAGGTTTTGAACCTAATCTCAAAAGTAGAGAGAGTGTGTCTGTCTCCCAAATCCGAACTGGGAGCTGGTTCCATAGTAGAGGGGCTTGATAGCTGAAGGCTCTGCCTCCCAGCCTGAGAGCGAAGTGCTCTGGTAGGGTAATAAGGCCCTGTGAGGTCAGCTTTTAGAGCAACCTAATTTTAGTGATGCTGCACAAATGAATGACAGCAGTCCTGCACGTGTGTTTAAAATTGAAGCATTTATTAATGGTGACGCTTCTTTGAGCATTCTTGTAGGATCTTGTAGGGTCTAAAAGGCACACTGATGGTTGGGAGGAAGAATTCTTGAGCTTAACTCAGAATGACCGATGGGAGAGAAAGAGTCTAAGTAAATATCGGTGATCGGTATGGTTAAAATTGTATTTGTGAAGGATTCATAAAGACTGGCTGCAGTGCTGAAAAGAAACCTGGGGTTGTTCCTGTTTTCCTTGATCAGTGGTGAATAGTAAGATGTCCTGGCTTTACAGAGGGCTTTTTTACAGAGTCACAAACTATTTCTCCAGGATCTTCTAAATGAATACAACACAACTTCCTCTCCAGCTTTAAGGTGCGTGTTTGTAAAGATAATTGACCTCTGTGGGAGTAACGTTTAGGTAGCTGCTTGTATTGGCACACGGCATTGAAGAAGACAACAGAGGAATTACTTCTTTCAATTTAGTTACAGCAATTTCATCTATTTATAGTCCAATGCTGTGCAAATCATTATTGTACAATTAAATGTTATCAAAAAAATGGTCAGACAAAAGAGGAAATACTGTTATGTAAATGTTCAGTCTCTCTGTCGTATGTCAGGACAAGATCGTTTCCATTTTGAGGGACAAACATAACTTGTGCAGGTATTATGCATTCCTTTTTCACCCTAAGCACTAAACCCTCACAGACCTGATGATCCAGAAGCCGGATGACTTGAAATGATGTAAACAAGAATGAAGCAGCGCTTTGCTTTGTGTCATGCGATGAGGCTCTTGCCTTACAGATAAGCTGATAATTTATTTGCTTTTGTCGAAACAGCATCATTAAGCAAAGTTTGATATGGCTGATAAATATGCTCCGTGTGTAAAATAGCAGAATCTCTTCTTAGTGCTTTGGTTGTCTTTAGCTCCCAGATGGAGCCTGAAAAAAAAAATACTCTTCCAAGTTGTA
Organism: Cichlasoma orientale; assembly: GCA_034780415.1. NCBI lineage: Eukaryota > Metazoa > Chordata > Actinopteri > Cichliformes > Cichlidae > Cichlasoma > Cichlasoma orientale. The sequence continues at coordinate 5,524 of JAVDPK010017683.1, read as the reverse complement.
CTTATCACTTAAATGCTTTTTATGAGTGATCGACTGGTAATTATGCTAACGCTAAAATTGGAAATGGACTGCTATTTATATAGTGCTTTTCTACACTTACTGATCACTCAAAGCACTTTAGAATACCAGCCTCATTTTACCCACACAGCACTTCATCTGCCTCACTGATTAACCCAACATGCCTGTCCTGAGACTGTGGGAGAGAGCTGGACCAGACTCCACACAGAGAGGTCCCAGCCAGTCACACGGGTTCCACATGACATTCCCGCTGATTGGAATCTCCTTCGGAAGTTCCTTATTTAAACCTCTGACATACAGAACTGCAGACCCTTAATGGCCTTTTATACACACTCCCAATTTTCAGCAAACCATTATCAGACTGAATCGACCACAGTGTCAGAACAGACAGTGAAACTCCAGCTGATCTCAGTGCCCGATGGCTCAGACATGTACTTGTGCTATAGAGAGAGAGCAGTCGTTTCTGACACCAAGGGTGTTCTTACTCTTTTCAGAAGAATATTGCATCCAACAATATTTATCTTGAAAAAATGAAAAAAAAAAAAAGCAAGCAGTGTGTTTGAGAGTATTGTGATGCTGAAAAAAGCAGCTGTTGCCAATCAAATGCTTTCCAGATGTTATCGATCTGAAGTGCAGCTCCAAACCATGACCGAGCCTCCACCGTGCTTCACAGATGCTTCTGACATCCACTGTTGTACCTCTTTCCTGACCTCATCTGTACATAATGACGATCATTTGAACCAAAAATTTGGCATTTTGACTCATCACTCCATCAGAGCTGCTGATCTTCAGTCCAGTTCTTGTGTAATTTGTCATACATTTGTCTCCCTGCTTCCCTTCCTTAAGAATGTTGTTGCCACTCTTCCGCTGAGACCATTTCTGACGAGGCTTCGGTGAAAAGATGGATTAACCGAAGGGCCAGACGCATCTCTCAGGTCCTGCGTCAGGTCTTTGCTGTATTTTTTAAGGGCATGACAAAACTTACAACTTCCAGCTTCCTGTGTGTACGTAGACGGTACATTAGCTCCTCGGCCTTCTGTGGAGGACCTATTGCACAAATACGATCAGTAAGTATGGAAACCAGTTAACCCTGACAAGAGTATGATTCCAACGAGACATTAGTTTCTGCTCATTTTATTTCAGTAGCAGTTGTAACCTAGTGCTGTATTTGTTCTGCTTTACAAAAAAAAAGAAACGTCTTTCTTTTATGAATACTGGCGCTTATACAGTACAATGCCTTCTAAGAACTTATTTTGGTTTTTACAGTTTTGAACAAACAGGCACAGATATTATAACAAGCATCATATATCCTGATATCTTAGCAAAAGTAAGCATCACTTTGATTTGAATTTGTACAGGAACAACACACAATAACGCACCCACACAACCAACAGCTCAGTGTTCGCTGTCACTTCTGGAGCCAGACTCTCCCTTGTCTCCTCCAGGGGACTGCAAGCTGTGTGTGTGTGTGTGTGTGTGTGTGTGTGTGTGTGTGTGTAAGCGAGAGTGAGAGTGAGAGTGAGAGAGAGAGAAAATGATAGGGGGGGTTGCACTGATCGTAAACAACAGCAGCAGGGAAACAAATGGGTGGTCCCCCGACAGCTTCATCCCCGAGCCTAATCGATGATGCATGATAAGGCAGCAGAAAGACCTCGGGAGGGGGTGGAGGGGACGGATGGAGTCCGGTGTCTGCAGCGGAGTCACCGCCAAACACACGGAGACACAGAGAAAGTCACTGTTTTGCATTTCTGGACGAGGTGCTTGCTGCTGTTAATTAAAATGCTCTGATGTGTATGGAATGCAGCGTGCAGGCCGGGCAGGCTATAATTAGATAAGTATTTTTGAATTATCAGGGACTGTTTTTACGCGTGACTTTGAAAACAGATGAGCGTTTTGTCCATGTACCTTTTTGAAGCACACTGCTTTGGGTAATAAGGCAGCGGTAAACCTGGTGTCCCAAGGGAAGGATGGATTTCCCCTGTGAGCCAGTCAGTAACAAATATGTCACCTTGTTTTTGCTTCTTCCGCGCTGCATGCTCGAAGGCTAGAACACAGCAGGGGATGCAGAATCTCAGTGCCTGCTAGATGCATAATTTAGCCAAAATGTAATTGTAGTTCTGATCAAATTTAGCTGTTTCTAGTGAATTCTGTGCATCACGTTACCTGATTGTCGTAATTTATTTATTCTTCCTTCGGTAGCAGAAGGAAAGTGGCGATTTTGATTGATTTTTATAAACTCAGCAGCACCTGATTGATTTTGCCCGTATTTCCATAAAAACAACATATAATCATTAATTAATACTCAACATCCAAATATATCAGTCTGGATCTTTAATTGCTTCTATACACAAAGCAAAGTCACAACTCACAAACTGCGATTTAAGATAAATCGCAAATTAATGTGGGAATGTACTTCTACTGACAATATGGAGCTACAACATCCGAGATGATGTAACTGATTTTTTTTCTCTCTCTCTCTGCGAAGTCCATCACATCACCAAAATATACTGAGTTCATCAGCTGTTAATGCAAACCCTCATCACTAAGTAGAAACAGATAATCTACCACCAACAAAGAATAAATAAATATGAAAGAATATATAATCCACTCGGCATAGTTACAGGCTGATGGGACTTTAACCACATATACATGCTGTATGATGTATAGGTGTGCTCACACTGGAAAGACCTAATGAAAAAGCAAAAAAACATCAATCACTGCACAACTCCTTCAATGCTGTCGCTGCCACTGAGGACAATAAAAGGTCTTCTTAGGACAGTGTACTTTTGCTTTTGTGCAGCAGGGAACCAGCTCTAAGACACAGGCTGGACAAACAGGCAATATATGAAGATAAATGACACATTTTCCCATTGTGCAGAAGTGAGGCCACAACACTGAACTTGAGTTCCTGCAAATGTCTCTGATTGCAGAGGATGCACAGTTATTATCTTCCATTAAAACATGTTTCATAGCTGTTTGGCTGGCTGAGTACTTATAAACTACTTTCCCCCCATAGACTGGTGGTTCTCTTAGTTTCCTAGCTATAACATTAGCATTAACCTATTAATAAAGTTATCCTTTAAAATCCAAGCTTAACTTACTGAAAAAACTGCAAAGGTTCAGATCCTTCTGAATTTGAGTTTACACAGTTTACTACTCATTTAGCAGACAGTGATCATTTACAAGGTTAAGCAAAGGAAAAGTCTTTATGATTTTTATAATTTTCTCTACAGAAGTCTTCCAGTGCCTCCAGAAGTTTACTCAGAGTATCTGATAAAGGCTGTGACCTGTGTGAAAGTGAAGCACAAGTGTTTTAAACTCCCTCAGCAGAGGGAGACTTCTCTGGTTGGAAAAATCCCAACTGTATAGGAGTCTATGAGAAAATGACCATACTTTTGATTTAAATAAATACTTTTAAAGACTTTTCTGATGTCTTTATGGGCTCAATCAGTAGTTTCAAGCCCTATTAAATCCCACAGACGGGTAAATTACTGTCCCTCTTTGTCCTCCAAGCTTGGGTCCTGCGTAGTATCTTAGCTGTTGCTAGGACTGCGTTCTTCTGGACAGAGAGCTTCCCGTGTTCCTTCTTCTCAATGTTACTTTTGCTTCGTATTGCTGCATCTATAACAATGGCTTTCTTCTTCTGCTTGTTTACCACTACTATGTCTGGTTGGTTAGCCATCACCAGTTTGTCCATCTGTATCAGGAAGTCCCGCGGGATCTTAGTTTGGTCATTCTTAACCCTCCTTGGGTTGGTTATGGTGTTCCATGTATGCCCTGCCATTGGTAGGATTTATCGATACCACCCACTTCTTCTATCTGCCGGTGGTACATGCCGTGCAGAGGCCTGTCCTTCCATGATGGTTCCTGTTCTTACTCCTTTCTTGGATTTCTGCTGCCTGAGGTACTCACTAAGCACATGATCCTTTGTGGCCATCTTCATGATGTACTCATGGATCTTTGTTGTTTCATCCAGAATAGTGGTTCTGACACTCACTAGTCCTCGGCCTCCTTCCTTCCGCTCAGCGTACAGTCTCAGGGTGCTGGATTTGGGGTGAAACCCTCCATGCATGGTAAGGAGCTTTCTTGTCTTGATGTCAGTGGTTTCTGTCTCCTCCTTTGGCCATCTTATTATCCCAGCAGGGTATCTGATGACTGGCAAGGCGCAGGTGTTGATTGCCTGGATCTTATTCTTCCCATTGAGCTGACTCTTCAGGACTTGCCATACTCTTTGCAGGTACTTGGCAGTTGCAGCTTTCCTAGTGGCCTCTTAATGGTTCCCATTTGCCTGTGGGGTTCCAAGGTAGTTGTAGTTGTCTTCAATGTCTGCAATGTTGCCTTCTGGTAAAGCAGTTCTCTCAGTTCTGACTGCCTTCCCTCTCCTCTTTGTTACCATCCGACTGCACTTCTCCAGTCTGAATGACATTCCGATGTCATTGTTGTAGATCCTGGTGGTGTGGATCAGTGAATCAATGTCTTGTCACTCCTGGCATACAGCTTGATGTCATCCATGTAGAGGAGGTGGCTGATGGTTGCTTTATTCCGTAGTCAGTATCTATAGCCAGTCATGTCAATGATTTGGCTGAGGGGGTTCAGGCCTATGCAGAACAGCAGTGGGGACAGAGAATCTTCTTGGTAAACCCCACACTTGATGGTGACTTGTGCAATGGGCTCGAAGTTGGCCTCTAATGTTGTTCTCCACATTCCCATTGAGTTCCTGATGAAGGCTCTTAGGGTTCTGTTGATCTTATACAGTTCTATCCATTCCAGGATCCATGTGTGCGGCATCAAGTCATAGGCTTTCTTGTAATCAATCCAGGACGTGCACAGGTTGGTCAGTCTGGTCTCACAGTCGTGAGTGACTGCTCTATCTACCAGTAGTTGGTGTTTTTCTCCCCTGGTATCTCTGCCAATTCCTTTCTGGGCCCCGCTCATGTATTGAGCCATGTGCCTGCTTATCTTAGCTGCTATGATGCCTGCCAGGAGTTTCCATGTTGTACTGAGGCATGTCATTGGCTGGTAGTTGGATGGGACTGGTCTCTTCTGGGGATTCTTGAGGATCAGGACCGTCTGGCCTTCAGTCAGCCATTCCGGGTGTGTCTTAGCCTCAAGCAGCTGATTCATTTGTGCTGCCAGGCACTCATGGATCGCAGTTAGCTTCTTTAGCCAGTAGGTATGAATCACGTCAGGACCTGGTGCTGTCCAATTCTTCATGTGTGAGACTTTTTCCTGGATGTCTGCCATTGTGAGGATAGCTGGAACATGTTGAGGGACGTTGCTGTGGTCACTGAGCATTGGTGTTGTGTGTGGCATCCTTCTCCCAGTATTTTCCAGTATTTCTCCATCTCCAGCCTTGGTGGGGGTGCTGTTCTCATATTGGTCCCCTGCCACTGAGAGTACACCTTGGATGGTTCAGTGGAGAACATCTGTGTCACGGTTCCTCGCTGTGGCAGCAGGCAGGAAGGAGGACCCCAAAAATAGGACACCACACACGGACGTAGAGACA
>JAVDPK010017682.1:0-12241 GCA_034780415.1 Cichlasoma orientale | reverse complement strand
CACACACACACACACACACACACACACACACACACACACACACACACACACACACACACACACACACACACATCACACAGTTACACGCGATTAAAAAAAAAAAGAAAATCAAGCTGGGCTTTGGAGCTGAGAGGAGCCATGTTTGGACAGGCTCTCCCAGCATTCATAGTCTAAATACATCTCTATGAAACAGGCCTACAAGCAGCACATGACTAAGACTCTTTTCATAAACCGCAAACACAACTTGTTACAGAAACAATATTTACATTTTGCAGATATGTTTGATTTTCTTTCATGCCATTATATTTTTCTCTCATACTTTCTTTTTTTTTTTTTTTACAGTTTTTCAGCTGTGTGTGTAATGGTGCTGGGGACAGCGCCTGCTATGAGACTGTTGTGCATCTAGAGGCCCATTGAATGCATTACAAAGATATGTCTGAAGGCATCTGTTATTCAGTATGTATCATTTGCAGCTGTATGAAAGCTATATAGGATTAGTGGTGTGCGCTGTGTGTGCTTGAGTTTGTGGGTCTCTGGGCCGGTCAGATAGGGCACAGAGCTACTGCAGGGTATAGGATGTAACTATGTCAGCCCAGAGAGTCACACACAAACCTCTGCTGATTAATGATGCTGCCTGACCTGCTCCCAGGCTCTATCTAAACCTGCCCATGGACACACACAAACACACACACACACACACACATATAAGTGAAGCCCTGAATGATTAAGACAAACATGCACATACATACATATGGAATACAGACATATAGAAAGCTCAGTTTGCGCCAAAATAAAAACAATAAATCTCTGACATTACTACACAGGTTCGAATATATAGACATGAATCCATAAACACACACAAACGCTCGCACATTTAATGCATCATGCAAGCAAGCATGTGCAGTGTAGAGCACAGTTTCGCACACAATCATGCGTTGATGGATGGGGCACTCGTGCTCAGTTTGGACCTGACATTCCCGGACAGTATAATACGCAATTACTCTCCCTTATCACCTTGGCTGGGACAATAAAGCCTCACAGTACCATAGCTCACACCAGCCAAGGAGAGAATTTGTTTTCACTTTTGCAGAGACACCTCTCTCCATCATGGGGGCCACAGTCCAGCCTGGCTCCACTGCGGCCTAAAAAAACAGAGCAGGTCCTTACTGGTGCCTGTTTATGCTGCACAAAACACATAAGGACCAGCCAGCAGTGAACAATGAGGGCTCTTCACAAAGCTGAAGACCACGTTTGGATGCAATCGGAACAAAAGAATAAATAAAACTCGGCACTGAGCGGCAAATGTATTAGGTACAGCTGCTCACTGATGAGAATATCTAATCAGCTAATCACATGGCACCCAGACATGGTCAAGACAACCTGCTCAAGTTCAAACTGAGCATCAGAATGGGGAAGAAAGCTGATTTAAGTGACTTTGAACTTGGCAGAGTTGCTGATGCCAAATGGTGATCTACTGGGATTTTCCCGCAAAACCATCTCTAAGGTTTAAAGAGAATCGCCCATAAAAGAGAAAATATCCAGTGAGCGGCAGTTCTCTGGGGGAAAATGCTTTGTTGATGCCAGAAGTTAGCGGAGGACGGCGACACTGCCTGGTCTGATGAGTCTCAGTTTCTGCTGCGACACTCGGATGCTAGGGTGGTGATGGTGATGCAATAACGTGGGGGATATTTTCTTAAACACCGCAGCCTACCTGAGTATTGCTGACCATGCTTTTATGACCACAGTGTACCCGTCTTCCGATGGTTGCTTTCGGCGGGACAGTGCACCATGTCACAAAGTTCACATCATCTCAAACTGCGTTCTTGAACGTGACAATGCAGTCACCAGAGCTCAATCCAGCAGAACACCTTTGGGATGTGGTGATACAGGAGATTCCCCATCATGGACGTGCAGCCGACAAATCAGCAACAACTGCGTTGGCGCTATCATGTCCAAAATGGACACGGACCGAAATGTTTCCACCATCTTTGTTGAATCTATGCCTCCAAGAATTAAGGAAATTCTGAAGGTAAAACTGGGTCCAATCCAGCAAGGTGTGCCTAATAAAGTGCATACTGACTGACCTTAATTTTCTATTCTATTTTATCCAATAAACTGGCACATATCACTGTGATTGCTTTCTTATCAGCCATCACAAGCAAAACAATAAGAGGTTCACAGACAAATCATGGCCATCTGTTGGCTTTTCTTTGGCATACTGGAAAAAAAAAAGGACTTTAAACTGTCTCATGCACCTAAATTAACACAAATGATGCTGCTAAAAATGCATTTAATACCAAAAGTGAACTGATTTCTTATTCGAAAGCGGGAGCATAAATAGATAAAATTTGAAGCGGAGCTAAAAGGTTCTAAAGAGAGCGCGGGTGGATTCCTAGGGGGGCCATGCTATCTCTCAGATATGGTAATGGCGTAATTGTCATATTAAAACAACACAATGTGCGTTTAGGAGTCAGCAGGTGTCACAGTTAGTGAAAGCCCACACCAGCCCTCCTACTATACACTGTATTAATTAGTCCAACACTGTTTCAACTTCCTCCCCCACCCATGCACTCACCATGGGAATCAGCCATACTGATGCTCAACGGATACATCACCCCTTCTCTGCCACTTTCTGTTTCTCCCCTCTCTCTCTCTCTCCCCTTTATTTAAGCTATTTCCATATTCCTCCTCCCGAAGACTGTATGGTAATGGGAGAGGTGTAATTGAGAGCCGCTTCGTTAGAGGAGATTTAAATGTGTTTCTTTGTGTGCGTTAAGAGTTGGGAGGGGGGGTGTATTTGGATCATTGGTGCTATTTGGATCTTATTCTGCCAGGGAGGCCCAGTTATCATCATTAACGCCTTTCCCTCCTCCTTCGTCTCTCCCTTCACTTTACAAGGTCGCAAACCTTCCTGCCACTGACAGCAAGCGTGTCGTCCTCAAAGCCGCTATCGCCTTGAATTGAAACACTACTTTAACAGGTAGATTGAAACATGAATGGTGCGGCATTCAATAAACAAAAATAGCCCCAGAGTCATGGCAACATGGCAGGATTCAGAGGCTACATATCAATTAGACCACTGTGACTTTAATGAGAAAAAAAAGAAAGAAAGAAAGAAAGAAAAAAGAAATCCTCCTCTTTGTGAACGATAAAAACGATTCCTTAAAAACTAAAGTAAAGAAGTTTCGCAGCTTGCATAAACAGCTGTAGACATCATTAATTGACAGCACAGGACTCCCAGTGCAATATCATTAGAATATTTTTAACACTATTCCCCAACTATAATTATCCGCCTCTATTATCTATCTCTGTCTGAATGGTAGATGAGTGGCATTTGATAGATCATTTACTCCCTGCTCATTTACATGCATTTGAGGAGCAGCCTTGATGGGGATAATACTGTATTAAGTGAGAAACATAGCTGCCATTTACATGGATAATATAATACTGCAAATCAGATCTATGGTATATCCAGAAAACAGATATATTTTCTTTGGGCACGAGCTGTCGGTCACATCGCTGCCTCGGTTCATCTCAACCCTAAATATTTCTCTACAGCTGCATCATATTTATTTCATAAAGGTCAAACGTGCCAGCTCATCGAGTAGCTCCTTATCATGGTCAGGCCACGAGAGACGTCACGGTTTTAAACATGCATTCAGAGTGTAAAAGCCAGGCAAAGACAGGGCCCCTCACGGCATTCAATTCCTCATCCTCACATTAGCAAGCCCAGCAGGGCATTTCCACAACGTCCCTACACCTCCTCCCACCTTTCTCCTTCCCCTCGGGACCTCTCTGAACCCTTGGGCCCACCAAAATGTTAATTGGGCCTCTAATTTACTGTTTCATTTGCTACTATCTGTAACGATCATTATGTATCAGTGAAAGATCAATCAGGCCAGGAACATTCGGCTAGCATCTTTCCCATAGTGGTGTTAATTCAGTGGGGTGGTTTAATGTGAGACACAGGCCAGTGTTCTCAAACCGAGAATCGTATAAAATCCATTCCCTAACAGACCTAACGAGAAATCCACATTGCAAGATTTTGGTCATACTGGACAAACATATACAAAATAGTGACTTCTTTATTTTATAATGTTGTGGCATTATAAACACCGAAATGTCTTCAGGGTGTAAAATTAAAAGCAACAAGACAGCCTCCTAACATCAAAATGCATGACAGTGATGGAAATTTGCTAACTTTTAGAAGCATTTTGCTCATAAATAAACGTTTCATATGATGATGATGATCCTAAACAGAGTCAGGAAAACAACAAGGTCACACTTAATGCTAGAAACTACAACTACAACAACAACAACAAGGTCAATCTCATTGTTTCACTCTGAAAAAATATCGGGGGAAAAATCTGTAGGGGTGAAATACGAAGTTGAGCCAATCAATCAAGAAGACAAATTTCACTGGATATGTTAAAATATTTGATTTTCCCGGGAGTGCCACAGTTAAAAATAGAGAATCACCAAATCTCAGTAAGATTTATCCTCTCAGAAATGAAACTTAATTAAACTTAAATTAAACAATAAAAGACCCATTCTAGTCGGTCTCTAACTGATACCCAAAAGAGACACTTTGTGATAACTTTGGACACAGGGTGATAAAATCTTTTGATAATTGCTAAAGAATAGCCTGACTGAAGCTATTACTTCTCAGCGTTTCATTTTTTTTTTTTTCCCTAAGTTGAACTGAATACAAAAGACTTATGAAATGAGTCAAGAGCTTCACTACAGCGGAGCAGGTGTCGCAAGCTGCTGAAATGACTTTGTCACAGAGGGGAAAAAACGAATGAAGAGTACATCTAAAACCAATGATGGGTTTGAGATCATTCCCTTTCACACTCTTCTGCCACATCCTGACGAGGAAGTGCGGGGTGAGACAAAGAGAGGAAGACAGAAGGGAGAGAGAGAGAGAGAGAGAGAGAGGGAGAGACAGAGAAAGATCGAGAGAGATGGAGATGTGCAACGCCAGCCAAAACTTTTTCAATTTCACCGACAATTTCCTGTGTAATTACTGATGCGGTATGATGGTGTTTTAATGACAGGGACCTGCCAGTGACAGTGACATTGTGTGTGTACGTGTGAGGGAGAGTATGTGTGTGTGTGTGTGTGTGTTGGGGAGATCTGGCTGGGCCTGTTGATGATGGCAGAGTGATGAGATGGAGCCGTGCTGTGGAGATTAGACCTGTCTGCCCTCCACGTCTCCCACCCACCCATCACACACACACACAGACACACGGAAAGCATAAACACACACAAACACACACATGCACACAAAGCCACTAGCATTAACACCCCCCCCCCCCCAAAACTACCCCACAATGCCACCTGCTATCACACCAACACACAAACCACACTCTTATATAACCCCCACATCCCCTCCTATCCCCACCTATCAACCCCCCTGATCATCAGTGCCATGGTGGCAGCCATCAGCGCCACCAACCGTGCGCGGGTCAATGAGGCGGTACCTGTAGTCGCACCAGGGGCAGCGATACGGTTTCTCCCCCGTGTGAACACGTTTGTGCCGTGATAGGTGGGACTGCGTGGTGGAGGCGAAGTTGCAGAGCTTACATTTGAAGGGTCTCTCTCCTGTGAGCGGTGGGGTTGAAAAGATAAGAGAGACAGACAGACAATAGTGATGAGACCACAATGACCTACTAATGTGAGCTAAAGCAAACATACATACATGGAGAGATAATGATGCAAGGCCAGACAGCAGGCTATATCTGACATGATTATGGTGACAATGTGTCGGCCCCCCCCCCGGTGCTGCCAAAACTTGAAACAAATAAATGATAAGATGTTGTATGTTGTATGGAACTTTCAATTTTAAATCAAATAAAGACATGAAGATAAAGCAACGGTTTGTGTACGTTGAAGAAAGGGTGTATTATTGTATCATTTAAGGGTGTAACTGCAGAAAGTTTTTTTTTTTTTTTAAGTACAAGCTGAATAAAAAAACAAGGTCTGAAATTCAAATCAATTCAAAGTTTACATTGAAACTACATGTAAAAATACAAAGTAGCTGAAATGTCAGCTGCAGTGCAAACTGAGAGGTAAACAGATGTTTTAGTTCCAGTTAAAACGTGTGCTCTGTAAGAAGTGGAAGTGTCAGTGGGTTGTTAAGTGCTGTGTTTTCACCCAAAACAATTTATCTGTCAGCAGGATATACTGGAAACTTACGTATGGATCGCCAAGAAATACAATGAGCGACATTTTTGCTGGTTATCCAGATAAGGATTTTTACTGTTTGCACTGTGATTTCCGTATTTGAAGCACAGCCATTAATCTAACAGAAGTAGCATACGGGCTGCATAGCCGAAGACCTGTCAGAGTGCCCATCCCGGTCGACGTGCGACTCTGAAAACACAGAGTGGGTACGTGTGTGGTGCAATGGATGAGAGTGGCCTGGTCTGAAGACACACGTTCTTTTACATGGTGTAGACAGAGATAGCACCCAGATGAACTACGCTAAAAAAGGCACTTTGAAACATACCACTTACCCAAACAATGCAAACATGTAACCCTTCTATCAGACGGCTACCAAACTGCAAACGTTTCAGACATGACGTAAGGAACAGGACAAAAAGTTCTAAGAGCTGACTTGGACTCCACGTTCCCCAGATATCAATGCAATTCAGCATTTGTGGGGCGTGCCCTGACAAAACATGTCCTACATGAGTTAAAGTATCTGCTGCTAACATCTTGGTACCTGATACCCTCAGAGGACTTGTTCAGTCCATGCTATGGTTACATCTGTTTTGGCAGCACTAGAGAGGACTTACACAAGACAGGTGGCTTTAATGATGTGGCTTATCGTGTACGCATGTAAGTGTAACAATTTTATGTTGCCAACTGAGGTTCTTGGATTTTTTTAAAACTTCTAATTAATTTAATTTGGCAGGCATATGGCAGTTGTGTATTTTTGTCGCTAACATGACATTTAATGGACATTTGTAATGTCCACTGTTTGTATAATTACTGCTTCAGTGACATTTCCATACTGAAAATAACATTAGCCACTCGCTTCTGGTGCATTTCGTGTTTGAAAGCTTAGAAATAGGAAAAGACACAAAATAGCTCAACAAAGTGGCCTTGGGGAAGTTGAAACACAAAAATATTCACATTAGCAGTGGTCTTTAAAAATCTGCATCTGTCAAACTGTCAAGATAAACAGAGACAAGCGGGACGGTCCCTTCACGTGAACCTGTATCACAACAGATTCGGGGCACGCGGCTAAATCAGTGGAATTGACACGTGTCAACGCAGCAGAGGAGGACAGAAATTGGCGGTTTCAGGGGAAAAATGGCAGCAAAACTGAGGAGCAAACAAAATGAATAATGAAAACCTAAATGAATATTTATAACAGGATTCTTGATCCTTGGACGCCTGCCAGACAACGGCTAAGAACAGTATTTGTTTCACTATCTCAATTTCCAAAAAAACACTCGTTATTGACAGCCTATCTGAAAAATGCAATTTTCCTAAGCGACAGAATGACATGGTGAAATGATAACTGAAATTAAAAATCTCAGATTCAGTCAGCCACACTGGTACACATGCCTATCACTGACAGCGGCATGTCATACTGATGCGCCTGCATGCGAGTCTGTGTGTGCCACTGAGGGAGGGCCAACAGTTGCCTGAGCTACATGGCTGCTCAGATCTCAGTGCCAAACACCTTCTGACATTATGAAGGCCTGCACATAGAAGAATTAGTTTGTGTGCTCAGACAAGTTTACAACACGAGTTCAGGCTGCGTGAGTTGGTGCTTACCTGTGTGTTGGCGTCTGTGTTTGGTGAGGGCATGTCTGGTGCCTCCCGCAAAACCACACAGGTCACATAAATAAGACTTCTCTCCTACAGAGACAGAGAGCGGGAGGGAGAGAGAGAGATAGCGCGTTAGGGATATCAGTGATTGTGAAAAACAGACTGTGTGAGAAACCAGAATTACAAACAGGCAGAGAGAACCTTAATAGGGAAAATGTTTTTGCTTAATTTGCTTTTGTTTTGCAGAAATGCTCTCATTCAAATCCAAATCACATTCGAGAGATTAAAAAAAAAAATGGTTTAAAGATTAATTTCAGTCAATTAAAATTTGGAGCTGAAGCAATTAAAGAGGTTCAGAAGAAACCCAAGGTTTACCACAGCACCCTGAGTGAACTTAAAACGTAAACAGTTAAATATTACTTTTTAAAATCTCATCTAAATCTGTAATAGTGGGCATCTGCTGGCAGCTATGGACCTGAAAGCTTTCGATTACTTAATCTGAAACACCTTATACTATTATATGTTTTTTTTTTTTTTTTTTTTTTGGGTGGGGGGGGGGGGGTATCTGAACTGGAATTAAGACCCCTATGAAAAACAACCTAAACTGCTTATTTTTAATTTTTGATAATGTGAAAGGACATCAAACCTTTAATATTTGTGTTTAACGTGTATTTTTACTTCTTTTGATTCGCTAGAAATGTGAAGTCACTAATAATGAAACAAAAAATTAGGGTTTTACAGCTGGTTTCATTCACACAAGCATGTTAATCTACACTGTTCATGAAACTGATCCCGTTTCAGGTGTTTTCCGTCTGCCTGCCTCAAATAAAGATCAGCATAATTAATCTGTCCTTTAATTATACTTTTAATCGCTTTTAATTTTAATGTTGAATTAACATGAATAAAAAAAAAACGATCCAGCTAAACAGTAAAATTGCAATCTCAATTATCACAGGGTGGCACTAAGTGAAGGGTTGTTGAATTTGATTTATAAAATCCTCTGAGTGGAAAAGTTTGGTGCAGGAAAGAACGAGCAATTCCCGCCTTGCCGTGAAAACGGCAGCCGAGGAGCCGCTGAGCAAAACCCGAGAACTCAAGTTAAGACAAAGAGGAGAGAAATCGTTAGACAGGGAAAATGTGTGAAGTGGGAGAAAGGCAGAAGGCGAGAAACGAAGAGACAGACTGAACAGATGAGCAGAGGGTCTAGTTGGCTAACAGATGAGCCAAGCAGAAGTCACAGATCACTAGTGTATATCCATCAGAGCTCTCATAGCTAACTAATTCCTCCAATCAGATGGATCCGTGTAAATATGTCAAATGGGGGACGGGAAATTGCCAGTGTGGTTTATTGACTGTGATAAAATCTGAAAAGCACCGCTGAACATAATTACATACTTGTCAGAGCCATAAAAATTAGCTTTATTATCAATGGGATGGTTTTGTACAACTTCATTTGGGGGCGATGCCTTCCAGATGGGGAGCACAGAGAGCTTTTTTACACTCCTCTTCTCTTCTCTGCATCTGGCTCTGTCATTAACAGCATGATGGTCTTTTCTCTCTCACACTCCCTCTTTCTACCTCTCTCTTTCTCTCTCGTTCTTTCTGTGTCTGCCACTGCACACAGGCAGTCACACACTCCGGCGCGCTCGCACGCGCGCACACACACACACACACGCACGCACGCACTGAAACATTTGCGATAAGACGCACTCAGGGAAATGCATGCACGCATTTAGAGAATGGACACAGATGCGTATGCAAATCCTGGCGCAAATCAAACTGCATGCGGTGTGATATATGTGCATGTTGTGTACCTGCACATGTACAAAAACACTGTGGGTGCCACATCGCACATTTTAACACACGCGGTACGTGCAGCTGAGCTCTCCATCACTTAAATATTCATCTAAATGCTGATGTTGAACTCCAGCTCTTGCCACATACTGATAACACATTTGGGTGACTCTTCCAGCTGGGCCTCAGTAGTGCTCTGCTCCTCTTCTGCACCGATAGCAGCTTTCACCGAATCCGCAGAGACAAAGCAGCCTCAAGTTTCCTCTATTACACCCATTTAAAGCCACTCGACTGTGAGAAGAGTTTTAATGCAGTGCCACTTAGAGGGGAGAAAAACAGCCTTCAAAAAGGTGGATTTGTTCGCCAATTCATACAGGTTCACTTTTCAGTCCCGGTGTAGATGGCCTTTAAAGGAGCAATGTTTTCATATAAATGAATGTCCAAGTTTGCTTTTTTGTTAATGTAGCTACATTAAAAAAAAAAAAAAAAAAACTCTTTGTATCTGATCTAACCTGGAAAAAAAAAAAAGATTCATAGAATTTACAAATTTATTATAGAAGGATAAAATCTATTTGAAACCTCTGCCTTTTGGAAAGTGAGGAAGAATGGACTGCACTGATGCAGAACAAGCTGAAGTGTAGCAGCAAAAATGGAAAGATACAAATAAAGCACAGCTATTTTAAAGGCCCTAAAAGCGCTGCAATTCTCCATAACATGGATTAATCATGATTAAATACTGCAAGCAACAAGACTACTTTACATCCCTGGGTATCTTAAGCCTGAGTTTAAATGTCAAAAAACAAGGTATTAACCTTCACTTGGATTGTGAAGGTGCGGTTTGATCGATTGGCAAGATATGCAAAACAAAAAACAAAAAACAAAAAACAGAACACCAACAATGATCCTGTATCCAGCTGTCACTTAAAAAGAATAAATCCTGATTGATGCACATAAATGTGTAGCATTACTTTTCCCTTCTGAGCCCTGGTCACCGCAGACAGGACACACACAAACCTCTTGAGAAACGACCAAAGCTGTAATTGTGGAATAAGCCCCCCCCATCTACCACGCTACTGAAGAGAAAATGGGTTTTCATGGCCTTTGATTAAAATAAATAAACAAATTACACCTATATTGCTGTGTCTCTAAACTCTACGTGAGTTACTAAGCATCTGATCAGACCGTATCTCCCCCATTAGAATAACAGCGCTGGTCCCTCCTCCGCCCTCCCTCCTATCCATCTCTCATTACACCCAACGCTACAAGACCCCACCACAGAAAAATCCATAGCCATCGATCCCTACGCCCAGCCGCGGTCACCACAATTATTCTTGAGGAGGAAACGTTGGCGATAAATTACAAGTGTGCTTTTCATCTGTTGTTCTGCGGGGTTGAGTGCTCTCAGGTCCAGGGTGGGGATGGTCAGGTGGGGTAGTTAAAGAGTGACATGTTGCTATCAACAACGGGAGATCTAGCTGCTGGACACTTTCAGCTGGACACTTTCAGCCGGACACCTCATAACCTTGAACTGACTGCAAGCATGCACGGTTCGTGTTAACCTTTACCTTTACACACTAACGACTCTAAGAACTTTCGGAGAACGTTAAACCTTAAAAACATATCTGCGTCCTTTAGCAGCTTCAGCTTTAAGTCCAGCCTGACTTCATCTGCGCCCGTGAACCCTGACCTCATTCATCAGTCCTGAGGGCCAGACGTACAAAAGTTGCAAACAAATGCAATTCAAGTCGCAGGTGGCAAACAGCTACACGCAATCCAATGTGCAGAAAATCGAACGCCGCACACTAAAATGTCCTAAAAACACACTTCCTGCTAATGCATCTGCACTGAGAGCCCTTAAACTTTTTTTTTTGGCTATTTGAAAATAGCTATCACTTCGTCTCCTTTGTTCCCATGATACACCTCAACCCTCCGCCCTTTACTGGAATTAAATATGCCTTATTGCGAGACAATAAAAGAACTTTGAAGTCAAAATATACAACCCTTCTTTGCATGTGTGTGTGAATGCGTATATATGTGTGCGCGTGTGTGCGTTTTAAATAACCCTGGAGGAGTCTGCATGCAGCTATAATTGCCTCCCTCATTAGTTATGTTTTAGCAGGAGCGGATGGGAGGGCAATTAATTTTACCGCTTAATTTTTGACACGGAATCCGCTGTTGTATTGATGTGCTCGCCATTTTGGGTCTCATTTTTCAGGGAAATTAATTGACAAAGTGCGAAGATTTATCAGCATATCGCCAGATTAAGCGACAAACTGAAGCAATGAGGAAATCAATTGTGGCCCTGTCGCTGTGTCCAAACCTCCTCTACCAACCTCCCCACCACCACCACCACCACCACAATGCCCAAGAGCCTGGGAAAAACTGGGTGGGTCGTATTCAGTGCACTTATTTATTTTTTCGAGTCGCTCATTCATCAGCCGTTACAAATGACCCTGGCGGCTGTCGACCACTTGATCCCCCATCCACGCCCTCTACCCCCCTCCCTCGGACATGACTGGTCTGTGAGCGGGGAACGATTAACATAAAAAACACACAAATCACAGAGCAAACATGAATCCCATTAGAGGCAGGAGAAGGAGCACCAAGATTTTTAACTTTTTTTTTTAAACCAATGTTTTTCGGGGGGGGGGGGGGGGGGGGG
>JAVDPK010017681.1:0-12241 GCA_034780415.1 Cichlasoma orientale | reverse complement strand
TGTGTGTGTGTGTGTGTGTGTGTGTGTGTGTGTGTGTGTGTGTGTGTGTGTGTGTGTGTGTGTGTGTGAAGATGCAGATTCCTAATTTTCATTCAGCAGATGAAGGACAGTCTTCCTCCTCAGACTTGTCTGAACTCTGAATGCTCTCTCTGCTTTAATTTTTCATTAGAGTCCAGAAAATCCAGTGATGTTGGTGTTTGTGTACAAGACAGAGCACATTTTAAAATTCTACAGGCTACAATACAATTTCCCCATGTTCTTCCTGCCGCACCAGGAGCTAACAAAATAATGCCTTTATAGCAGGCATGCGGATGAGAGTCTTCATGTGTAGGATTTTACCCCTATGACAGGTGCAGCATTGCTCCCAGGCTTACCCTTATTTAATCCTACTGAAGATTAGGCGGTACTGCCACCCAGTGCTGTGATTTGAAATAAAAGCTTACTTCAATTTAAATTCCACCATTTATCACTTACAAGCAAAACATAAAGATTTAATACTTTAAATTGTGTAGCCCTTGACAAATATATAGCTTATCCTGTGTGCAGACAACTGGGCATGTAAACAGATTATGAAGAATAGCATAGTTATAGCACTATAGTAGCAAAATTGTTGACTAATAAAGCACTTTAATAAACATTTAAAATACTCTTATATTTGCTAAATTATAATGTAGTATAAAGTATTCACTGGTTGCATATTTCGTATGAGTACTAAATATGGTGTGTGGGTGTAAGGACATTTTCTGTTTTTGTAATTTATATTTACAACCTTGTCAGTTTTGCTTCCACTTTGGGCTGCTGTGACTCAGATGGTAGAGAGGGTCATCTACTGATCAGGTCGGTGGATCGATCCCTGACCTCTCCAGTCCACATGCTGAAGCACCCTTGGGGGCAAGATACTGAACCCCCAAGTTGCCCCGGCTCATCCTTCGGAGAGTGAGTGTGGATGTTTGAAAGCACTTAGGAATAGATAAAAGTGCTGTATGACTGTTTGCGATTGGGTGAATGAGACTTGCAATAGAAAGCGCTTTGATTGCTCAACTGAGATGAAGAACGCTACATGAGCGAAACTTTCCCCTGCCCCCTATGCCCTGCCTTTGTGTCCTCCTGTTAGACCTAACTGGGGACTTGAAGAAAAGTGCTAACTGAGAGAGTGTTTTTATGGCTGTCCTCAGAAATAATAGTAAAAATCATACCTTTTTCACAGAAAACGATGATTTGGCATGTCAAAGTGGGAAAACATGTAAATGTCATGCAAATGGCAGAGAAGTCACTAATGCTATTAGAGGAACCAGTCTGAGAGATCAACGGTAAAACAGAAAACACGACCACATCATTTTCTGCCATTATTAGGCACATTGCATGAATTTAATAAAGTGCAAATGATTACAAAATGTCCCTAAGCCTTTTAGAGCGACTCCCCGAACCTGCAGTACAGCTTGTGCAGTGAGAAAGCAGACTGCCACTTTATCGGCATGGTGTTCATGAACCCAGAGGCAAGGCTACTAATTATAGGCAAAAGCTGTGATCAACAGTGTTAAAATCAAAAGGCATCCATATGAAGCCACTAATCTTCTCCCCTTTTTTTTGGCCCCGGTTCTTCACACTTTCAGACTACATGCTGAACCATCAATGTGACATATTCACCTAATACGCCTACGTGCAGGCTGGATCGCGCACTCCTGTGCAACTAAACTCTAAATATCGGACTCACTTCCTGAAATCTACACACAATCACAAGGTAACATCGCTCTCATCTCTTTTTCTAGAATAACTGCATCAGATGTTTGCTGAGACCTCCTGGAAGACGACTTCACCTCCCCATCTTCATCACAGAGCAGTTTCTCCCTCTCCTGCTCCCATGTCCACCCTCCCGGGCACCCTGCTGTCCTCGATGTCCTCCCATTCATCCTCCAGTCCTTCTCCATCCTGTGATCTGACTGGCTGGTGCATGCGGAGGAGGCGGTACCTAAGGGGCACCAGGAAGAGGGCAGGGTCAGGCATGGGGTGTGGCTGCTGCGGTGATGTCACTCTCTCCTGCGGGACGCAAGCTCTGACCCTCTCCTCTCTTATGCTGACGCGAATCCTGTGTCTCGCTTCTGACTGGCTGGGAGAGGCAGGAGGAGGAGGAGACAGGAGCCAGTCTGAGCTCTCCCCTTCACCATCTTCATCCTCCTCGTCTTCATCTTCTTCCTCCTCTTCCTCTTCCTCCTCCTTTCCTCTGGCCTCCTCCTCTCCCTCAGCAGCAGACCCACTGCTCTGCTGCTGCTGGAACAGTTTTAACCTTGCGCTGTGAAGCTCGTGGCAGAGGGTCGTGGTGGTGACATTTTGGCGTTGAAGCTCACGACTCAGCAGTGTGATCTTGTGGCTTCGACGCTTCAGCTCCTCCAGAAAACGTCGCTCTTCCTCCCTGAGGCTCCTTCCGAGTGCTGATGCCCGCGCCCGGCTGGCCCGCAGCTCCCCCCGTGCAGCAACCATCATGCAGTGCTGGTCCTGTAGGAGTCGCTCTGCAGCATCGCAACGCGCCGCCAGTTCTGCTTCCTCCTCTGTGAAGAATGTATGAAAACACAGCATGCACTAGAGTATATACACACACACAAATGTAGGTTCAATGGATCCTAAAGCTATAAGATATACTCCAGATTATGAGGGGATCACTGCATATCTTCTAATGCCAGACGTCTGTTTTCTGTGTTGAACCTGCGTAATCATTCCTTCTTTTATTACATTTCATGCGTTTCTCTTTTCACCGTGGCTTTCTGTGTACTTTTGCTTGAGTTAACACTCAATGAAATTTGGCCTAATAACTAAGTAAAAACAAAAATTCTGAAATTTTAATTTTGCATTATTTAGACCACATTTTGCATATTTGTTCACAAGTCAAGGAATCCATCCATCTTGTGGGAAATACAGAGCTTTTATTTTGTCAAATCTTTCCCTCAAGGTTGCCTCGTTGTGCACCTCTGGACCACTTCCAGCACTCCTGCTGACAGTCTTGGGTCACCCTTCACTTCTTCATATTTTGTTAGTAAAATGAGAAATTGGTACGGAGATTTATTGTTATGCGCAACATCCATTCATCATGGGTATGAACGTCATGGTAATTTTGGGCTTTTTATGATTTCTTTGAACTGTTCTTTTTCCAGGGTGGAATGATTGTGCAGCATACATCTTTAATGGCTTTAAAAAAATAAGAATTTGGTGCACAAGTCTGAATATATTTCAGATTTTCTTTAATCCACTGGCCAAACTTTTGACTGGTACTGTACATACGGGCTCAAATATATACAAACACTCACTTAAATCTTTTAATTAATTGTGCTGAAGGTTCTAAAATGTATTTTAGCTTGATAAGACCAGGGCCTATTAACGTCTCATTAGTGATCATGATTGACTACAACTGGTAGTTTCTCTTTGGCAGCATAATAAGGATTTGTTTGACAGCACTCGTTGGACTGACCAATACTCAGAACAATGGGAAAGTCCAAGGAACTCAGTGAAGATCTAAGAAGGAGAACTATAGATTTACACAAGTTGGGAAGATCTCTTGGAGCCATTTCTAAACAACTGCAGATTCCAAGATCATCAGTTCAAACAATTGTACATAAGTCCAAGTTAATCGGATGTGTCACCACTTTGCCAAGGTTTGGAAGAAGATCCAAATCCAGTTTTCACTGATTGAACTAAAGAAAGGTTCTTAAAGATACAATTTAAAATTGTTCTTTTCTAAGTTTTCTGTTGTTTGTAGACACAACACGGGTTTATCCCTGGAGGTAGGTGTCTTCTTTAATGCTTGAATAATTCATAGGTCAGTGTTAAGTCATTCCTCTGAAAATGGTCAGGTACAAGGACTGGACTGAACATGGGTGAAAAAGCAGCCAATGTCCAAAGCCTGGAGAACTATTGCTCAAGACCACTTTACAAATGACAAGAAAGTCTGGCTCCTTGGAAACAAAATATAAAGAAATTTGGGGGGGAGGGCTCAAGACTTTTGCACAGTAGTGTATCTCTAAACCTCAAGCTTCTGCAGAGAGCAAATATAAGCTTCTGTGTGTAAGCACAAGCAAATAAGCAAATATATTTGCTCTCTGCAGAAGTTTGAGGTATGACAGTGGAGGAGATTCAGTACACATTAACAGGCACAAATCTAGGCTGTCAGAAGAGGACTTCCAGTAAGTAATTTAGAGATAGCAGCCACCCAAGAAGACTATCTATACACGGAGGGGCCAAATTTCAGCCAGCTATGATCTTTAATTACTTTTTGGAAGAGTCACAAATCTTTGTAATCACACTTCACATTGCTAACTCAGCTTTATTTGATTAGATTTTAAATATGCAGCTCAAAGTGCTAACAGCAAACCAATATCACCATGTCCCGCCACAAACAACTCAATACTGGGATCTAAAGATATAACCTTTTCTTTCCTTACACTGTTGATCTTTTAAATCTGTGACGGCAGCTAACACGGCTTTAATTTTAAATCAGGGTATTTACAATGTATCATTTGCATTGTAGCTCAATCTGCTTTATAGTAAAGTACTATAAATACGGACATTATAAATCCTAAAAAGATTGCCATGTCACTCTAACCCTGTTAATTCTCACTCTTCCTCTGCACATCTCTATTTTTAGATCTCTACAATTATGATATAAAGTTTCATCATCTGCCATATATCATGTTTCCCCTGCTCAGCAAGGGTTTGTAATTTCTTACCTGCTGTGTTTCTGTCGGGAAACCTGGAGTCCAGCTCACAGCCCAGCTCTGCAGGTGAGAAGAGCAGAAGCACAACAGGGGGGCATGCAGAAAAATATAAGATCGGGTGGGGGGGGGGGGGGGACACATAATGAGATGGCAGCAGCAGCAGTTCACCTGTAGACTGACCATGACAGCGCCTCTTCAGGTGTGTGATCTCCAGCTGCAGGCCAGCCAGCATGGCCAGGTGCTCCTGCTTCAGGAAGGCAATGCCTCTCTCCACACTGGCCACCTGCTGCTCGAGCCTCCCGGCATCCATCGCTGAACCCCTGCAGAACCTGTGCACAGATGTTGGTAGCTGGTTTTAGGACCGGCTGCAACATTTACCACCACAGCTGTTTGCATTAGTGTCCCAGTTTGAATGCTGGTATAGAGCAATACTTGCAAGCGTTAGTTCCATTGCAAACAAATAAAATAGATTATATCCCTCAAATATGCCAATTCTCTCATTATTAAGAGTATGCTATACCTTACTGCAGCACTAGTGTTATATTACAGCGCTTTTCTAGGTATTCATTCTTCTTGGGTCATTTGACAGCAGCCTGCTTTCATTTAATATTTTCTATTTTTATAAGCTCTCTCATTTCTGCACGTTTACTCACTCACGCTCAGTCTCCATCTGTGCATTTCTCACCATCATCATGGCCTACCGTGATACTGAAGCGATATCCTCTCCAAAGCGTCTGTCATGGATCCCCGTACGGATCCGGCTCTCTATCTCCTGTCCTTGATGGAGCAGAAACGCAGAAAACAAAAGGCCCGTGCAAAGCGATCAGTCTGCAAAACCACCCGCTTCTTTTTTCTGAGATGATTCGCTTTGCGAGATTGAATGAATCCTGCTGCAGCCAGAGTCGAAATAACCTCCTCGTAACCTTCTGGTTGTAGGCTACGTGCAGCACGGTGCTGCATTCACAACAAAGCAGCGCGCTGCGAGAAGTTATCGGTGCCACGGAGCAGCAGTAGGAGGAGGAGGAGGAGGAGCTTTGTGAAATTAATTGTAGTGCCGCAGCTAAATGCCTCAAAATTCCTCAATAAGCCCACAATAATTCATCTATACTAATGTGAGCAACAGTTAGAACTACACTTTGTGTACATGACATAAGAGGGAAAAAAGATTTCAGAAAGAAGCGGGATCTGCAGCATTTTCAATATTTTGAGGTAAGGGATTTGTATTCTAATAAGAAACTAACTCTCAGTACTTCCTGTCAACTAATCTGTGTCCTGTTTTATCGTCATTTATTATTTTTCATATCCTATGAAGTGCTGCGAAAGAAAGATTTTTAAAAATGGCCAAGTTTTAAAAATGCACGCACCCTCTTTAAATTCTCAGGTTTTCTTTTTTCTTTTCTTTTAATAATCAAGACATAACAAAAATATTATGGTTCTTAGCAGGTCTTAAAATTAGGTAAAGACACCCTCGGATGAACTACAAAGTTTGACATATTACACTGTTTATTATTATTTATTTAGGTGTGTGTTAACACAATGCCACAATCTTCTCAAGCGTGGACGTCCCAGCAAGTCAGACTCTAAAGGCCTCAGTTAAACTTTAGTTACAGCATTCTCATTCAACATGGACTGATTGAAAAATATTTTTGTTCCTATTAAAACCTTAGATCAAAAATGATGGAATAATATATCCTGTGTTTAAAGTTACTAAAATTCCTCTTTTCCTCCTGCCTGGCAGCTCCATCTTCAACATCCAGTATATCCAGTATATCCACTATCCGTCCTCTGCACATGTCCAAACATCTCAGCCTTGACTCTAACTTTGTCTCTATAACGCTCGACCCGAGCTGTCCCTCTGACGTTTCTAATCCTGTCCATCCTGCTCACCCCCAATGAAAATCTTAGCATCTTCAGCTCTGCCTCCTCCAGCTTGGCCTCCTGTTTTTTTTTTTTTGTCAGTGCCACCGTCTCCAGACCATACATCACAGCAGGTCTCACTACCATCTTGTAAATCTTCCCTTTCCCTCTTGCTGCTGTCACACCCTTGACACTCGTCTCCACCCACTCCACCCTGCCTGCACTCTCGTCTTCCCCTCTCTTGTGCACTTGCTTTGAATGGTTGACCCCAGGTATTTAAACTCATCTACCGTCATTACCTCTGCTCCTACATCTTCACTGTTACACCTGCCTCCCCCTCCAGACACATGTATTCTGTCTTGCTTCTACTGACTTTCATTCAGGGTAGACCTCCACCTCTCCAGGCTTTCTTCCACCCTCCCTGCTCTCACTATTGATCATAATGTTGTCTGCAAACATCGTAGTCCACAGAGACTCCTGTCTGACCTCATCAGTCAACCTGTTCATCACCAAGGGCTCAGAGCCAATCCTTGAAGTAATCCCACCCCCACCTTGTACCCGTCTGTCCCTCCTTTCTTAACCCAGCTTCAACAACTCTTTCTCACAGCTTCACTGTATGGCTCATCAACTTCATCCATCTGTAGTTGCTCTGCCTTCACCCTTGTAAAAAAACGCAGAGGGATTCAGTTTAATGTTGTGTCTGACAAATGAAAACGTAAAAGCCTTTTTATTTAACACCAACAGTAACTCTTTATTCTGTTAAAATCATCTAATTTAGTACAAATGCCATCACCTAAAAGTCTTTGTCGTAATACTTGTTTGATTAACAATAACACTTAAAACCCTTTCTTCTTCAAGAAACCAAAAACCACCATTAAGTTTAGGCAGATTACATTTTCTCTGTAGTGCTTTGCAACATAATGGTTATAGAAGGTGCACCTTGATATCTGTGCAGCATAATCTGGCCATAAATACATTATCTTAAGGTAAACACAGCAGGAGAATCGCTGTCATCTGTTTCCTGTGAAATGGTTGAGAAGGCTCGGACGCTGCTGGCTGCACCTCTGTTTCTCACTCATGCTGGGGAGGGCAACCGGCTTACTGTGCGGAGAGACCTCGTAGTGAGGACAGACTTTTAGATGAGCAGATATTGGAGGGATGTCAGCCATATGCCACGAATCCACAGAGGAGAAGAGATGACTGAACTCCCAAACCTGGAGAGAGAAACGAGAGCCGAGTCAGGAGAAGAGAGAAGGAGGAACAATTATCATAGGTTTCTATATCTCACAGGCTTGGCTCTCCACTTGGTTCCCCCGTGCGAGTAGGTTTTCTTCTCCCAGCGGAGAGTGACCATCCCTCTTTCCTGAAGCAGAGACGAGCACACCTGCCTCATCAGGCGGGACACCAGGGCCAGCTGGAAGAGGGACAGGCTGTCCAGGAAACTGGCCATGTGGCACAGCACCTCGTAGGGAAGAGAGCTCAGAGAGTCCCCGCTTCCTTCTCTGCTCGTGGGCGAATTGTCACCGACTGAGGCTTCAAATGTCGGACGCAAGTTAAAACTCCTCAGCTCCTTACTGTACGGGGGAAAAGGAGGATGGATGGAGATACAAATAAAAACAAGATTAGAGTAGAGGAGGAGCTGACAGCTCTTAAACTGAAAGAAAAGCAAGTGTTCTGTTGAAACGCTCGGCTTGTGAAGCAGGTATAGAATTGCATATAAGCAACTTTTAAGGCAAAAATAGATGATTTTCATTACAAATAACCAAATCTGGATGGATGAATATGAGTCGTGCTCACTTGTAGGTGACGGTAGCTTTGTGTGTGGAGGGATGAAACCTCCTCTGACTGTAGGTGCACCCCAGATACGCGAGGGGGCATCTCTGCTCGAACCAACCGCTCATACACGTGTGGATGTCACTGTGCACGTTCCTGGAAAAGCAGATGGAAGATGGATGTGTTTTTTTGCAGAAAATAACGCGTTCAGCCACAGCTGCTGAGTGCCGATTGAGATTTTAACACTTAGTACTTTAATGTTGAGGCCACTTTTTACACAGACACCTGACATGTGTGGCGAACTCTCTGCGGTGGAAGGTGTGACCGCAGAGGAAGGTGAAGACACAGCTGGCTCTGTTGTGTCTGCTGTTCACACTCTCCACTTGCAGCTGCAGATGAAGCTTCAGCGGTTTGTCCGCCATCACCTCGGCCAGGGTCGTCTTCCCTTTAAAGGGAGCCGAGCGGAACGAGTGAGTCTGCGTTCCCACATCGATGTAGAGCCCATCGTATGCTTTAGACTCGCTGATCTGCAGGGAGACCAATCAGTTAACTGCGAACCACATAAAGGTTTTCAGGCCTCTTTCCATACTTGTACATTTTATACCTTGTGACCCATGACCTCCTGCTCAGCGTACCCCAGCAGGGTGGTTGCCGCTTCATCACTGAACCACTCATCTTCTCTGGCTCCGAGGTCTGACGTGTCCACGCCACGAGGTTCGGTCTTGACCCGTGCAGTCGTGTCATAGAGATGAACTCGCCGTCTGTAGTGATAGCTGTCAGGGACCTTTCAGGAAGACAAACCTCACATAAATTCTTACGTCTTACGGCTGACCGAGCTTTTTGAGGCTGACGGGTATGTTAAAGCTGGAATGTGTTTGTCAGTATATCTGTCTCGTTTCTGTTTAAAAGGCTGCTAAAAGTTGAAAAGACTGGACGTGTTTTGACAGGTTTACACAAGAATACACAATTTTCATGACAAGTAACTGCCTCTATTGTTTTCCCTGAGACTCTCACTGCTTTGAAGTGGGTGGAACTCATTTAGAAAACAATGATTATACTGAGCACCAATCAGGCAACACTTGAATCAAATGCAGGTACCCACTCTGGATAAAAGGTTCATTTATTGGGCCCTGTCCACACTGGAGGGGGACAACAATTCATGGCTGTCTCTCCACTGACTGTATATTGTGTGAAGGTGCCTCTACACTCACTTCTATCTAAAAGCTAAAGCTTCTGTGTGAATGCACTACCAGCAGGTTAAATAACCCACACTGGTGCGTTTATAAGCCGTATGTACAGAATGGCAGAAAACTCTTAAGTGTGAGGTGATGTGTATGGAAGCTTGTTTGTGCTACTGAAAACTTTTTTTTTTTTGATTGGCAAAATCCAAATTTTAATTTATTTTCTCAATTTTGAGTTATTTTCTCAGAAGTTTGAGTTGAATTTTTGACTTACAGTGTGGGGCAGCATGGTGGTGGGCACTGCT
The DNA here is from genome assembly GCA_034780415.1 of Cichlasoma orientale. Classification (NCBI taxonomy): domain Eukaryota; kingdom Metazoa; phylum Chordata; class Actinopteri; order Cichliformes; family Cichlidae; genus Cichlasoma; species Cichlasoma orientale. The sequence continues at coordinate 2,422 of JAVDPK010017681.1, read as the reverse complement.
GCCTCACACCAAGGTCCTGGGTTTGAATCCACCTTGGTAGGGACCTTTCTGTGTGGTGTTTGTGTAGGTTTTTTCCTCCCACAGTCCAAAGACTGTGTGGGGTTTGGTTAATTTGTTATTCTAAATTGTCCTCAGATTTCTGTCTCTGTGTTAGCCCTGCTACAGGCTAGTGACCTGTCCAGGGTGTACCCTGCCTCTTGCCCTAATGACAGCTGGGATAGGCTTTCTCTGGTAAGTTAGCAACTTTACACTTTTTTACAATAGATAAATGTAGCTTCATCACCTTGAATGAGCGCAGTGTCTGGACTGGAATAGGCTCCAGGCTGCCGTACACAAAGTCTTTATCCCTCGGGGTACAGGCCTCGATTTGCCCAAAGGCCAGCAGCATGCGGCCATGATGCACCAAGTACATGTTGTACTCATGCGGCGTGAGCTCCTGCCCCAGACGGTCCAGCACCCCCTCTTGCCACGGGGCCAGCCCGGTCTTACTTGTGTCTGGTGGAGGGCAGTTTTTGGCTGCAGCAGAGCTGTCTTTCTCTGCGTCTCCATGGTCCTGCCTCTCAGCCTCTTTTGGATTTCTGCCGCTCTGGGTTTTCTCCTTCTCTCCAGGTTTTGGGTTTTGCTTGGGGTTGTTCAGGTTTTCCTGAGCGGCCTCACAGCCGCCTTTCTCCATGCTGAACATCATCTCAAACAGGTTGTATTTGTCTATGTTGATACCTGAAACTTGCAGAGCACTGTTTGGTACAGTCTCTTCAGCAGCTTTATTCTCACAGGAGGTGTTTTTAAGAAGTCCTGCAGAGAAAAATGCATTAAAGTCACCAGAGAAAGAAACATATACTTAACATATACTTTTGAAATCAGTTGAAACGTATTAGTTTATTCCAGAAATACCACATGCTAATGATGGTTTTCTCATTAAGGATTTATTCATCACAAATCAATTCTCAGAGCACTTGAAACACGGTTTTAAATCTCACTGAAATCAATTCATTTTTCTTAAGGTGTCTCATAGAATAAAATTTCATTTTCATAGGTTTTCAGGGCAACATATTTTTTAGGGGGATCATCTTTTGAAAAGCACCACCATTACTTACCTTCACTGGTATCTTCAATTACGAGACCATTGACAAACCCTCCAACTGCTGTTTCCTCTTTCATCTCATCATGTATTTCCTCCTCTTCTTCCTCCATCAGCTCCGGATAGAGCGGCTTCATTTTTAGTCGGTTGTAAAGGTCTGCCTGATCAACCAGGGCCATGGCAAGATCCAGATCCTCCCCGTGGCCCTCACTTTCCTTCAACAAGTTGTCATTCAGGGCTTTGTGGCCATGTGGGTTTGTGTCATCAGTTGGCCAGCGGAGCCACTCCATGGTGCAGCACACCACGCTGGCCGGGCACACCTGCAGGTGAGCTGCCCGTGAGGAGCGAGGCAGGTGAACAGGGCAGCCGTACTCAGCATTGATGCAGGGCACCCTCACATTAGGGCAGAGCAGCAAGTGATCCTCCTCTTTGCACAGGTGGAACAGAGCGCCGCAGAGCAGACGGCAGGGGGTGACCGCGCAGCACACAGAGACCTCCACCCGAGCCCTGCAGCGCCGGCTGTAGCAGGTATCACAGTGGACATGCTGCCGCGCCCTGGACGCCCGAGAACGGTGACTCTGATTTAGTTGAGAAAATAAATGGAGGAGCCAACCATGAAACAACGATTAAAGACATTATTGTGCTACCAGGTCACCCAGGTCAGAGGGACATTTTCTATGGTTCATAAGTTTCTTCTGTTTGACTTTTTTGTTCTATGGTAGGCATCATTTTGGAGTTAAGACCAGTGTTACAGAGCTCTGAGTCACCCCCCAGACCTGATCGGAGGGGAGGGGGGGTCAACCCTGAGCATGGCCGCCCTTTAAAACAGCCCCCAGACCCAGAGGTGAGAGCCTGTTTATAATCGCTTCACTGGTCATGTTAAACTGAATTTTGTGTGGCTCAGAGGATCAAGGATGAAAGCCGTGACCTGAAGTCATTTAAACTGGAGCTTATACATAAATCCGAGCTACTGGGAAGGGGCTGGATAGGTGGGTGGGAGTCAGAGTGGTGTATGTAACATACTGTATGTGCATTATTATTTCCATCATTATCCCCATACAACAACAATAATATCATAATATTACATTATATCAATTCAATATTAGCGCAGCGCATTAATAAAATAGTCATTTGTAATGATAAGCAACAGTACCAGCTAGGCTATATGATTAGTCCATTTATAAGGTATTATAATAATGACAGGAGGATAGTGGGAAAGTAATATTATCAGTGGATATACAGAATCAAACAACACAACAGTGATAATAACGCGCGCACACACACACACACACACACACACACACACACACACACACACACACACACACACACACACACACACAC
>JAVDPK010017680.1:0-12245 GCA_034780415.1 Cichlasoma orientale | reverse complement strand
CCCCCCCCCCCCCCCCCCCCCCCCCCCCCCCCCCCCCCCCCCCCCAGGCACAGCCAATAATGATGACATTTATTCATATTTAGCTGCAGGACGTTCTGTGCCATCCAGCATTTAACATCTTGGATAACAGTCATTCATTGCATTGTGTGTAGATGCATCTGCAGAGGAGTGAAAACTCACTCTGTGCCTGCAGATGACATGGCCCAAGAGTAGCATGTATAAAAAACAGAAGAGCTCCAAGTACAGACCCCTGAGGTACCCCAGAGCTCACCTTCATCAAATATGACTGTGGCTTGTTAAGACCTAAAAGACCTATCCTGTAAGAATAGATGGGTTGCCAATGACCAGATCTATATTAAAATTTTTAAAATGTCTAAAGTTCTAGATATTAACTGCATGTGATTGTGTAAATCTACACTGCATAACTACAATAAGACTCAGCCTTGAAGATTAGGTTTTTGTCATTTACATACAATGCAAACAACCAGCCTCAACAAGCCTCAGCATTAATAGCCCACCACTAACAGCAACCAGGTTACCATTGCCCCACAACAACTGCACAATACTGTCATTACTATTGGTCAAAATAATGACGGGTAGTTAATCAGATATATGAATATAATTATTTATGAAAATAGAATTTGGCTTAGCCACCCAGTATGTTTCTGATCATGGCGTGTGTATTTTTCTCTTCTTTTTCCCACATTACATTGTTATTGTCTATTAGCATGTTCAATACTCCCAGATGTCCCCAATGGACAAGTAACAGAAGAGACCAGAAAAGCCGAGTATCGAGAAGGAGATGTGATACACTTTGCTTGTGAACCTGGTTATACATCAGGTCTGACCATCAAATATGTGTGTGCGAGTGAGGGCTGGCAGGCACTCCGCCAGGGGTCATGCTACCGTGAGTTCAATGACTTTCTGTTCTTCTCTCACCAAAGTGAATGACTGTGGTTGTTGGACATATGATTGCATCCACTAAGATGTGTTTTGTATTTTCCCCCCTCAAATAGGGCACTGCTATAATGGTCTTTATTTCAATATCATTTCTTATTCACAGACAAACTCAATTTTTTATTCTAGAGTGGTTACTGTTTTATTGGGGTTTCACAAACTATAGTATTACACTATGTGGTTAATGGTTTAGACCCCAGAGGTTAAACAACACACCAGATGGTTTGTTTCACAGAGGAAACTGTAAAGTTGTTTTTGTAAACTGGTTTGCAAAGACAGCTGTTTTGAAAATATTTGGCTGGAAATTGGACAAATCTTTAATCAGTTAGACCAATGAAATCTCCAGCATGCATTGTTTTTAATGTATGACACACCGATCTATCTCTATTGATCTGAACTGCCTAAGTACAAGAGCATAGGCTGAAGCCTGGCAAAATGGATTCTGTCATGATGTGGTAAATCCTGTGAGAATCCTGCCTTGCAAGATAAGATGCAAGTATCATAGAAGTAAATTGATCAAATGTTAATGTGTGTGTTTTGTGACGTGAACTTATATTGTAATGTATGTGTCGGATGTTTGAGAAAACACTAGTTCTGCTATCTGTCTCATGTGCAGGAAATGTTTCCTATCCACAGGCAACATGATTGAAAGATTGAAGGTTCCAATCAGTAATTTGTACATCAAAATATTGCCCTGTCAAGCTTTCTCTTGTCTCTTCAGTGACCCAAAAAAAAACTGTGTTTAGGTGCAGCTTCCAGCTGTGATCCTCCTCCTGCAATAGAAGGCTTAACAGTAAAAGGTTTACCAGCAAATGGCAACCTCATACATCCCGATCACATCCTCACATTCAGCTGTGATGGTCCTCAGAACTATCTGAAGGGTGTTTCTGTGCTGATATGTGGTCAAGATGGACAGTGGAATAATCCATTCCCCGCTTGCATAGGTAACAAAATTTAATCACTGTTTTTATACAACAGAATAGCAATAGCGCAGGTGTGATTTGGGTATTGAATAAAAAAAAATTGGGGGTGGGGGGTATTAATATCCAGTTAATATCCAATATAATTTTGTTTTGTCATTCTTATAATGTTAAAATACTCCACTACATTCACTAGCTACTCTCTTATTTTATCTGTTTCTTGGTGCCGAGCTGCTGTGCTTTATTATGGTAACATGAACTTCCAAAGTGAATGAAAAAATTATTTATCTTTATTACATGTTTTGTTTTGTCTTTTTAGATAGAACTTGTAAAGTTGGTGTGATGCATCCTCACCTCTACGTAGCTGGATTGCCCCCATCAAATGAAATAATGACAGCTGGACATAAGTTAAAATTTTTCTGCAGTGACGAGTATGTATTGGATGGGTCTACAGAAATTGAGTGTTTAGAAAATGGACAATGGAACTCCCCCTTCCCAACTTGCACTGGTATGTTTATATTTATTGCCACAATAATTTGAGGTAATACAAAGAAGCCATGAATAAGAGAGTGGTTACTGTTTTTAGGCTGCTGTTGAGAGCAATTTTGGATTGCAAGGAAACATTAGCATTCTGTTGGAATTGCATTGCTGACCTCCTGTTAAATTAAATCCATTATCCAGTCTTTCTTATACCTTGTGAGGTCTAAGTTGTTATAGGGGGTAAGACTAATCCTAACCCTATATTTTGGAGGCCAAAATTGCCTTTATTTGGGAATAAAAATAGTTTTTTAACTATGTCAAATAGAACAACTATTTTCATCATCATTGCTCTTAATTCAGACCTTGGAGGGACCTCCTCATTAACTTACTGCAAACTTTTATATTGAAAATAAGTAGTAGAGGAAAAGTAAGATTAGTCGTAGTTTTTTTTAATACTGTAAAAATTTAAGGTAAACAGACTATCTTCAGAAACAGAAAAATGCAAAGTCCCTGAAGTCCCAGCCAGTCTAAGAATCACCTGAATAAGAAAAGTAGCCAGCATGCTGCTGCAACAAGAGATGCATCACTGCCTTCATGCCGGCCATTCTTCCCTGTCGCCGCCCCTGAACCCACTGCACCAACCCTCCCCTGCAGCTGCACCACCAACCAAATCCCCCACCACGTACTCCCACCGCTTGACTTAGGATGGGGAGCCGTCTGGTCTACCCTATGGCCATCTGCAGCCATCTGTATCACCTAGAACCAGAACGGTTGCAAAGCCAGGTAATAACAGGTGATCCACATGTTGGCATCTTTCATGAAGTGGAGTCACTGCGGCATGGTAGAGCAAAGGGTGACCTCTGAACTCTTTTGGGTGAGGTCGGTAAGGGGACGCACCCACCCACCTCCCAAGTGGTACCACAGATACTGTACCTCCCTCCGTCCAACTGCACATTTCTTTGGGTTGGCTATGAGCCATGCCTGCCTCAGGGACTCTAGCACTGGTGTCAGGTGTCCCTGTGGATGCACTCAGTCCATGAGGTGCTGGAAAGTGGCTGGGGCCCCAAACAAGCCGAAATAATGGGTTACAAATTGGTACAATTTGTATGGAGTGGAAAAAGCCATCTTTTCCTCAGACAAGGGAACCTGCCAGTAGCCGTTGATCAAATTCAGTGTTGTTAAAGATCAAGCAATGCCTAACTGGTCCTGGAGCTCATCAACCCAGGACATGGGATGCGTCAAACTGTGACAACTCATTCACCTTGCAATAGTCAACACAGAACTGAATAGACCAATCTTTCTTCACCACCGGAACCATGCGCTGTCTGACTCTTCTATTACTCTCATCGCCAGCATTGCCACTAATTCCCTCTGAATGATTTGTTTTTTGTGTTCAGGAAACCGATAGGGCCGTGAACACACTGTCAACCCAGGGTGAGTCTCAAAATGCTGCTATATGAAGATGATGCAACCGGGCACAGGGGAAACACATCTGTAAAATGCTGCTGTAATGACTCTACATCTGCTCTCTGGGCCAGCATGAGATGGTCCTCAAAAAAGAAGTGAGGAGGGAGGGAGGGATCGAATTTGGCACCTCAGGCCCCAACTCATCTCTATTTTTTACCAGGCTCAACAGAGAGACAGATGCTGCCTCCCTCCATGATTTTAGGAAGTTGAGGCAATAAATCTGTGTGGCCCTACTCCTGTCCGACCACACCATTTCATAGTAAACATCCTCCACTCATCGTGTAACCACAAACAGCTGGCAAGTAGTTGTAAATTGTCTGAGTCTAGCCCCTCTGGCATACAGACGTTGATGTTCTTGGTCCTGGATCAAATTCTCCCATGACAATTTTCACAGTGTGTGCAGTTTTGCTCTCAGGTCCAGAACGTATTGAATTTCATTCTTACTCTGCAAACCACAACCTTAACTCTATGAGTTTTGCCCTTATGTCAAATTTCCATACTATACCATACCATACCATACCATACCATACCATCTTTATTTATAAAGCACTTTAAAACAACCGCAGCTGACACAAAGTGCTGTACATTAAAACACAAATAAATAACTCTTAACAACTAAATAATAATTAAATAACTCCTTCAGTAAGATCAGTAATAACGAGTTTAAAATATACCTGCAAGGGTCCCAAGTCAACAGAGGAGGACTCACAGGAGCCACTGGGTCCAAACACCATCACCTCTGTTTTCTTTTCATTAAAATTTAAAAAGTTCAAGGCCAACCAAGCGTTAATATCACCTTGACATGCCAGGAGATGTTTTATGGAATGGACATCCTTCTGGTAATCATCAGCATAACAATAAATGAGATTCCATGTCTTCTGAGGATAGAGGCAGTAAATACAGCCCTGCGGGATGCCACATGGCAGAGAAGCAGCATATGATTCAGAATCACGAATGTTTACAGAAAAAAGTTCTCTCCTCCAGGTAAGAACTGAACCAGAACAGTGCCACCAATACCTACTAAGTGGTGTAATCGAGATATTAAAATGTCATGGTCTACTGTATCAAAGGCAGCAGTTAGGTCAAGTAAAAGCAGAACAACATGGTTACCAGAATCACATGCAGGAAGGATATCATTAAAAACGCTTATTAAAGCAGATTCTGTGCTATGAAGGGTTTTAAAACCTGACTGAAAAACTTCCAGGATGCTATTCTCATCTAAAAACTGTTTCAGTTGACAATATACAATTTTTTCTAAAACCTTAGAAAGAAAAGGCAGCTTGGAAATAGGCTGATAATTACCTGGCACAGTATGATCAAGGCCAGGTTTCTTAAGCAGTGGCTGTACTACAGCATGCTTAAAACTAGCAGGGACCACACCTGAGGACAGACTGCTATTTATAATAGCAAGAACAGGCTGCCCTATGCTAGATAAAATTTCTTTAAAAAATCGTGGAGGAACAAGATCACGGGGGGAACCTAGTGGCTTAATATGGCCAACCACATCCTCTAAAAGTGAAAGAGTCACAGACTCAAACTGAGTAAGGTCAGCAGAGTGAAACAGAGGGGTCAGAATCAGGAGCTGTGATAAGAGCCCTGGTAGTAGCAACCTTTTCAATAAAAAAAACTGAGACAACTATTGCACATAACAGGAGAAGCTTCCAAACAGGCATTCTGTGGAATATTAAGCACAGAGTCAATAGTGTTAAATAAAACACGTGGGTTATGGCTGTTGGAGGAAATAATATTTGCAAAATATTCCCTTTTTGCCTCTTTAACTCTGATAGTGGCGCCAGCAGTCTTTTAAAATTTGAAGTCACTTGCAGTTTATCCTTTTTCCACCTGCGTTCAGCTCTGCAACATTCCCTCCTGACAGCACGAGTTCTGTTATTAAACCAAGGCTCAGGTTTAGTCTGAGGCTGTCTGGTTTTTAATGGTGCCACCAAGTCCAGGATGGTTTGACAGGAAGAGTAGAACCAAGAAATGAGCTCTTCTGTATCAGAGGAGAGAAAGTCAGACACACCACAGAGCTGATGAAAGCTGTAGAAAACTGAGCGGCAGTGGAATAGTTAGTAACCCGACAGCGCTGAATAGCAGCATGCGTTTTAACTGCAGTACGTGTCAAACTAACAGTGAATAAAACAGAATACAGAGTCACAGATTTCACAGAACACAGAACACGATTAGTTGGGGTGTCCATTGGAAGATGTTCCATTGCCTTGGGTGGGGCCCCAACAGCAATGGCGAGTCTTCTCCTCAGTGCCAGGACCAGCCAGCCGGTTCTTCCGGCCATGCTGCAAGGTGATTCTCAGTGAGTGTGATTGCCGCTTCCAGGCTCACTGACCGGTGGCAGCGAACCCACCGTGCCACACCTGCCAGAAGCCCCTCCATAAACTGCTCCAGCACAAGCAGCCCCATCAGTAGCTGTTCCCCTTCCGATAGCCCTAGCTGCAGCCACCTTGCCACCACATCCCCAGGTCACTGCGCAGACGGTGGTGGCCAGGACATATGCTCTACGGCTCAGACCGAGCCACTGGGATATCCAGCACACATGTGTGCCACTTTGCCTGAACCTGGAGTTGTTGCTGCTGCATTGCCACCTGCTCCTGACACATGGCCGTCAACTCCACCACCATTTGAGCCAACGCCTTCACCGGTTGCACCAGCTGCACCAGCGGTGTGACATGCCCGTATCTGAGCAAAGAAACATTTGACTTCATCAGGCAGGATGGGGTCATTGAGGCATATCTGTGAGGGGTGAGGATTGTAGTCAGTCAGAGAGTAGGTCTTGCCACAGGCGCCAGGTGTCCCCTGTGTTAGTAAAGTGGCTATGAAGTCTCTGTCCATACCGCCTTTTTGCCTCCCTAATGCCATTTGAAAGGTTCCTCCTAACTAGTCTGTATGCCACTGCATCTCTTGACATAAATGCTGTGCTTATGGCTCTCAGCAGCGCACGCACTTCAGCACACATTCAGAGTTTGTCATTGTTGCAACACTTGCAGGTTTTGACCGTCATCAAATCGTCAATACATTTATCAATGTAGCTGAGGACTGATTCAGTGTGTATTCCTCCAGATCAAGTCCCCTGTCATTTGTGGCTGCCTCCTTGAAGATGTCCCTCTGTGTTGTTTCAAAACAGTCCTGTAGTGTGGGAATAGCATCCTGTGACCAGACTCTAATTTTTCTAATGGCAGGTCTCTGTTGTTTCACCCTAGATCTGTACATGGGCATGAGCAGGACTGATAGATGGTCAACATGAGGGAGGGGGTTGGCTTTGTACAGACCTCTAATATTTGTGTACACTGGGACTTACGTGTTGCTCTCCCTTGCTGCAAAGTCCACATGTTGATAGAATTTTGCCAGAACAGATTTGAGACTTGCCTGATTAAAAAACCCCACTACCATGAAGAAGATGTGCTGATATTGTTGTACAGCTCCTCCGTTGCCTCCTTCACATTGGCCCTCAGCGGTACGCTGATGATGACCATTGTAAACTCTCGCAGCAGGTAGAAGGGATGACATCTCACGGTCAGCAGCTCTATGTCTGATATGCAGACCTTTGAAACCACCTCTGCATTATGAATTCTTGGTGTAAACCAACAGGCCTCCTCTGCGCTTGCCGGTTAACACAGCCATTTTGTCTGCTCTGTGCATTGTTAGCCCCTCTAGCTCCACTGCAGTGTCCGTGATGTTCCAGCCGAGCCAGGTCTTGGAAAAGATGAAGACACAGCAATCCCTCATACTTTGTTGGGAGGCTCTAGACAGCTTGATGTAATACATTTTGCTGCCTGGTGAGCAGACATTTGCCAGGAAAACTGGAACTATTGGCTTGTGTGGGTTCACTGTTAGCCTGGCATGAAGTCCTCCGTGGTTGCCATGTTTCCACGTCCTTTTGCATCGTCTCCGATGCCTTCCCTTTGGTGTTGTCATAGGCAACAGCATATCAGGGTCTGGTCTGTTTAGTAGACCTAGCTTGTTCAGCTAGGGTTGTCTAAAGTGCTACAGATGCTTAATAAGCACTGCTAATTGTACACGCGTCTTGCACTTAAACAGTTCACTCATCCACACACACTGCTAAGTTCATAGGAGAGGTCGCTGTGAATGAGGCACTTTTTATCATTTGGATTCTGTACACCACAGTGGATTTTAAATCAAACAATCAAAATGTGACTGAAGTACAGACTTCCAGCTTTCATTCAAATAGATTAATTTCCACATTGTGGGATCAGTAAAGTATGATTCAAATTAACTAATTAGGAATTACAGTTATTTTTATACCCTGTCACAACAATGAGGGACTTAGGATCTATGCCACATGTCTGATGGATCTCAGCTTCTGAGCCTGCAGCACACCGAGTAGTTATTTGGTTCACAGGCCCTTCCCCAGGCTATTGCTTCAGGTCCTCCTACCATGCCTAATTGCCCCCAGCAACCCCAACATGGACCTTAAGGGCCCCCAGAAGTATTTACCTCCACCATGTCTAATGTATTATTTAATTGTTTATTGTTTGGTTGATCCACTGTTTATTAATTAATTTCCTGGAGTTTACTTTTAACATTTGTCATTTTATTTCTTTGGGTAAAGAATAAAATCCCAACAGTCACACAGTGACAGTTGACAGAGTTTTAGTCCCAGGGGCTCATTTCCATACCTGGAGTGTACATTTGTTAAAGGGCCTAAGTGTGAGCCACAGCTCATCTATCAGAAATACAAACATGGCTTCTGAACGATAGTGTTGATGGTCCAGGTAATTTTTACATTACTCTGTGAGTTGCGACCTTGTGGACTTCCATTCCAAGTGAGACACAAACATACAGGGGTCCTGAAGGCCCTAAAGCAGGTGAAGTGCTTTGAAAAGCTGGTACTGACACATCAACTCTATGGTCGCAGACGGTATTCCCCCCCTACAGTTAGCCTGCTGTTCCAACAGAACAGTGGACGACATGGTGGCTATGGCCCTCCACCACACCCTACAACACCTGGACAGCAGCAGAACCTAAGCCAGGATGCAGTGGCCTATGATCCGTAATCATGGATCATAGTTCTGCCTTCAATACCATAAGACCAGAAAAGATGACTGTGAAGCTGGGGGTCCCGACTCCCAGCTGCTTCTGGATGTTGGACTTCCTAACAGACGGACCACAGGTGGTGGCCTGAGCTCACAATCAGCATAGGATCACCACATGGCTGCTGTCTCAGCCCTAAAGTCTTCACTCTCTACACCCACGACTGTGTCGCCACCCAAGAGAACACTGTCTCACTTTCTCCTCAGTGTAGACAAAATATGTGAAATAATCATGGCTTTAGGAAACCCGCCCTGCCTCTGCAGCCTTTCTACATCCATGGCACTGAAGTGACAGCTAGAGTTCTTTGGCCTTTATTTGACATTGACTTTATGCTGGTCTATAAACACCACAGCCACAGTGAAAACAGCCCAGCAGCAGCTTTAATTCATGAGGCTGCTCAGGAAGGCAGGAGTGAGCATAAGTACACAGTGGATCCTTATCAGAAGGCGTACCCATCTGGTTCTAAAGTAACTTATCAATGCCGTGCTAAGTACACAATGGAGGGAAAAGACACAATTAAATGCAAAGCTGGAGAATGGGAGGACCTCAACATTAAATGTATACGTACATACATTAAAAAAATTTAAAAATCACAACATTTCCCTGAATAAGCTTTAAAACTGAAGTCTTGAAATTAAAAGTTAAACATCCTGCTGTCTATCATTCATCTATTTTATTTTAAATATTTAAGCAATTGCAGCGTAATTCCCCACCCTTGGTTACGGGTAGGGACAGAATGCAGTCATGAATGTTGAAACTATAGACACAATATTTTCCAGCATTATACCAAAAGCACAATCTTTATCTATCCTTAAATATTGACTGATTCACCTTTGGCCAGATGTTTTGCTAAATGTTTTCCAGTTTTCATCTGCTACTTTCTAGCCTTTCATAAATAAATAATTAGCAAACTTATTTGGAGCAGGAGAGGAAAAGTAAGATTGATTTGGTTTCTTATTTATTCTGTAAGCATATCACAGTAAAACAACTTCTCTTCTTTCAAACAGAGAAATGCAGAGTCCCTGAAATACCAGCAAGTCTAAGAATCACCACAGATTCACCAGGCAGTAAAATATTGACAGGACAATACCTAACATTTACTTGTGAAGACAGTACCTACATTATTAAAGGGAATGCAACAGTTGAGTGTTTGGCAAATGGACAGTGGAGCAGTCCTCTTCCAACATGTGAAGGTAAGTCAGTTCTCTCCTCATGACTCAGTTTTTATCAGTAGAAAGGATGGAAAAAGATTGTTATTGTCATTGTTCATATTTCTTCAGGTTTCATGCAATTGACTCTTAGTCCCAATTTAAACCCCAAATTAACAATGTGAATTTAAACCTTAGTTTTATGGGCCAAAACCCCATTTAAGCACCCTAAAACTGAAATGCCACAAGATCAGCAGAGGTTTTTGTTTAAAAGTCTCAATTTGAAATTATATCAGCTGATTAAATTACTTTGGTCAGAGGTTACATCTGACTGATTTCAGGAACATCATTTACAAAGTTTCATCTGAACAAACCACAAGACTTCTGGAACAATGCTCTTTGGACAGACAGGAGAAAGAGAGTGGAGATGGTTGGCAATGATGAACAGCACCATGTTTGGTGAAAACCAAACACAGCATATCAGCACAAGCTGTGATGATTTGAGCAACTGACAACAATCATCGAGTGGGCTGATCAGCCTGTCTGAATTCAGAATTTGTAGTTTGCACAACAGGCCTCAGAGCACAGCTGAGGATTATCTAAAAATGTATTTCTAGCTGGACATATTACAGCTCTATAGATCAGCCAGGCTTCAAATAAGCTAATAACTGGCTTTTAGTTGAGGAAATGCTAATTAACGCCATAGATGGCAAAACAGTCTTAAGGGAAGGCTATGATGTGCAGCGTATATGACAAATATTTCACCTGAAATGCAAAATAGCACATGACAGTAGAGTAGACTGAACATGTGATTATTGTGACAAAATCATGCCTACATTTTTTTATTTTTTTTTTCCTTCCTATTGTTGCCCACATTTTTGTATTTGCCCAGGGTTGTGAGAGGTCACCATGTCTTTCAGATGGACAGATCACTGGATGAGAAAAATTACAATACAGAAATAATGAAAAGTCCTGGCCAAATCCAGGCTGACTAGCCTGGTACATTGTGAACTCCAAAGGGCATAACTATATCGCAGAAAAGCATCTGGAGTCACAAATGCAGAGATATAGATATAGATACAAAAACAGTCCCATCAGACTTATTGATCAGTGGGCAGGGGAACTCCCTGAACTACAACTAGGTTCTGCAATGCTGTGTGCCAGCATATAATCAACCTGTCTGTCTAAGTGCTGCCGCTTATCTGGGTTTATTCTGAAAAAGGTGGAATTTTATAGGGCCCACATCAATATCATGGTGTATCATGTGAGTTCAGGATGGCACATCATAGAACACAGACCACTGTGAAAAAATAAGACCAACCACGTCCATTCACTGTGATTCATTTAAAATGTGAGTTAAGCTTTGCCAGGATTTTTTTTTTTTAAGTGGCCCTCAATCATTGCCACAGACAGTCCCTCAACATCACACATTTCATCAGCAGCCAACATGAGTGACATGGAGGATAGTGGAGCAGGGGACTACAACATGCTATGGTGGAAGTGTCAGCACCTGACGAGCATGAGCACAAAAGACGACAACTTCAAAGCAGCTTTTACTTTGCCGACAGAGTTTGAAATAAACAAATTATTCATTGTTTATCATAATATTAATAGAGTGTATGAAACTTGTTTGGATTCCATGCCATAGATGACAAAGCAAGGGAGGGTATGATGTGCAAAACCAAGCTTACATGATGAATATTTCACCTGAAATGTAAAATGATGTGTGACAGTAGATGTAAAATGTGATTATTGTGACAAAATAATGCCTGAACTTATTTTTTCTCTGTTACTCACATGTTTGTAGTTCCCCAGGGTTGTGGAAAACCACCACCTCTTTCAGATGGAGACACCAAAAAAACTACTGAGAACCAGTACCAACATAATGACAAGGTTGAATATGTCTGTGCGTCATACTACATCATAGAGGGGGGACCATTCAAAACCTGTATCGATGGTCAATGGACTGGAGAGATTAGATGCCTTCGTAAGTTCCAATTAAAAATAACTGTGGTTTTCATTTTTGAATTTTGTGTATTGCAGAAGTGTGATCAATTTTAACAAAGGAATGAAGCTGTTACACAATGTTTGAAATTAAAAGAGAGTTCAACTATTTAATGATGACGATTTATACACTGCTCAAAAAAAAATAAAGGGAACACTCAAATAACACATCCTAGATCTGAATGAATGAAATATTCTCATT
>JAVDPK010017679.1:0-12251 GCA_034780415.1 Cichlasoma orientale | reverse complement strand
AAGCACAGAAGAATCCTGAAAAGGGATCCACGTGTCAGGGTGTACAAACAATTTAGGGGCACAAAACCCATCTTCACAGACACAAACCCTGCGCTCTTGCACTCCACAATTGCATTTACTGTACACACTGCCTCTCTGTGACTTGCACAGTGTGCATGTCTTTGTTAGAAGAGTGTTCATGAGTCACCACTGTCTTTACCCCGAGGCTCAGCATCCAGCCAGCTGAAGGAGGGGATGCATGTTTTATTTTTGTCTCTCTAATATGCCGTGAAGACATCATTATCTTGAAACATATTTTTTTTCCAGAGGTTTTATTGTTTAAAATGGCACCGAATACGTGTATAACTTAAACTGTTTTATCATTAGACATGCAATTCAGCGTGCGCCATTAGATGAGGATTTTGTTAGTGCGAGCCTGAGCGGCGTGTGGCTGTACGAACCCACCTCAGTGAGCGAAGGATGTTATCTTTTCTGTCATTCTCATACCAGCACTGCCCATGGGGAAGAGGTGAGCATGCAAGGAACTTGGCTGATTGAGGGCACAGGGCACAGAGGAGAGCTGTGCACCACTATTGCTGCCTGTGAATACTAAGGATGTCTCACAAGAGAATCTTTTGTCAGCGTCAGCGCCCTTTGAGAAGAGTCATAAATAGCACATGGGGTGTGAGATCTTTTTTTACATTCCTGCCATATCATCAAGATTTCCTATTTCACTTTTAAAAACCTTTGTACTTACCAAGAATTCATACATGCACCTTATACCTCATACGTACCTTATAAGTCACAAAACACAATAAAAAAAAACACGCAATGGCTTTTTTTAGCTTGACAAATTACATAATTAATGGATTTTTCTTGTTTTCTGACACAGTGGTGGATGTTCATATTAAAAATGGCCAAAATGTCAAATAGTGAGGTCATCCTATGTACAAGTAATGCCTGTCTCCCATAAACTCAGGCTTCAGATGACCATAAAACCTCAATTTCAGTTACGTTTTTTCAACTCTTGGCTCTGTATGATGTAAGAATCTTCTTCTATCAGCGGCTCCTTTTAGGGGTCGCCACAGCGAATCATCTGCCTCCATCTCACCCTCTCTCTAGCATCCTCCTCCGTCACACCAACCCTCTGCATGTTTCACGGTCCTGGATCTTTGAACCAGCGCTTTGAGTTTTTGGACTTCTGTTTATTATTAAATATTTTCTGTTTGATTATTACTTTGCTTATTGTTTACATTTTCATTTTTGTGTTGTTCCTTAGTATTTTCCATCTTGACTGTTTAGTTTCAGTTACTGTGTGTGTTCATTGCACTCCCTCAGTGTTTCCGGTCTTTGCCTCCTGTGTCAGCTGCGCTATGTTAAGCTCTTTTCTGTGCCTGCTTTCCCCAGTTTAGTTTTGGTTCTCACTTCCCGTTTTATTTTGATAGTTTGTGTTTTGTGTTTAATGTACTTCCCCTGTGTCATTGTCTTTGATTATTGTCATCTGTATCTTGTGTCTGCTTCCCCTAATGAACTTGTGTGTGTTTAAGCCCTGCTCTCCTTTGTCACAGCATCTGTGAACTTTCTCTGCAGTCTTCCTCTTTTCCTCGTGCCTGGCAGTTCCATATTCAGCATCCTGTGACCAGCATCAACCTTGCCTCTCTAACTTTGCCGACAAAGTGCTGGACCTGACCTGTCCCGGTATATTAATTTTCACTGGTCACTACCACTGAAAATCTGAGCATCTTCCACTCTTCCACTTCCAGCTTCTTTTTGTCAGAGCCGCTGTTTCCAAATGGGTCTCACGACCATCTTGTAAACCTTCCCTTTCACTCTTGCTGCCATCCTTCTGTCACAAATCCCCCTGAGACCCGTCTCCATCCTCTCCACGCTACATGAAGAAAGAAAGCAAATGTTCACAATTGTTATTTGCTTAATTGTGATCTCCATTTATTTTGGTATTGTAAGGAAGCGGCACTACTGTTCAAATTGGAAAGTGGGTCTCAGTTTACAATTGAAATTTCAAATTTCTGCTGTGGTCCTTTACAAGAACACAAGTTTACACAGGATACGTGGATTATGTGTACTGTTTGTACACGCAATCCATGTATCCTGTGCATACGTGGATGGTTTTATGGCATACTACACTGTACACAATATTGCTCAAGTACTTTATCTTTTTCTTCTCTGCTTCTTTATTTATTTATTCTTTTTAGTTTATTTTCTTTAATGTCCATGTGCTTTGATTTTATGCAATTAAAAGAAAAACAGATTTTTTTCTTTTATTTATACAAAATTGCATCACGTTAGCTTATTTATCCGTCCACTTATGTCCACTCATTACAAATTGCAGTAGGCTGCATCTTTCCTTGCTGTATGTGCATAGATAGTGAACACAGCTCTGCTGCGCTGTCCTTGCATAATCAGCATTATAGCAGATTGCAAGCACTACATTAATTGAGTGCAATATCCATTTGCCAGCCTTACATTTCGACAACTTCCCTGGAAGAAACTCTGCCTTGTATGATTTTAAGCACAATTCACGATCTTCTCAAATGCAAAATCAATCCATCAGTACTTTGCAGGGCTCTAAAACTTAGTTAGTATCTCGGTGCAAATGTTGAATCACTCTCTCTTTCGCTCTTTAAAGACTCACATTTAGCATCTGGTGAAAAAAAAATGAAAAATTAAATTTGGTATTTATTTTAGCTGCAAGTTCTGCCCTTCCTTTGAGGCCAAACAAAGAATTGTTCCCAGCGCTTTTGTGTCTGTGTTGCGTTATGTTGACGTTATTCATGTGCAAGCATGATCACAATGTTTACATAAGCTCAACAGATTCCTCACAAACCTCGAAACCTCTGCTGCACACTGAGGTGGATGGTCTGCTTTGTCCTCTCGTAGACTCATGAACTGGAACATTTGGTTTTGCAAGGCTATCCTTGGTCTGCTCCAATGTTACCTACAGAGCTGCATCCTTTAAAAAAAGTGTCAAAAATATTTTGGTCCTGAGGCTGAATTGGAAAAAAAAAAAGTGATTTTAAAGATGCAGCTCCCTCAGCTTGGAATCAGTTGCAAAATCAAGGACTTGGTCTCACAAAATGACCTGCAGCAGTCACATCTGTCTGCAGCTGTATGCCTGATCCTTATTGCCCCTTTTTTATGTTTCATTAATTCTGATATTTCATTCCCTGTGTATCCTTGTTTAATGAGTATCCCTGTGTGTATTTTAGATGTGCATAGTACATAATTCTGATTGAGCTCCTGTCTGCAACACAGCAAGTGCTCTCACAAAAGAGATTTTGAAGAGTCTTGTTTTGTTTTTTTTTTGTTTTTTTTTGTTAGATTAGAAATATAATAATAATTTTTAGTAATAAAAATGGCACCAAAATCAGTTTCACTGCTCTGAAGTGTGAATATTTGGGCCTCAGTTGGACTTGTGATTATAATATATGAATATGCAAGTCTATTAGAAATAAAGCTGCAGGTCAGGGAGAATTTGCAGAGGTAAGAAAATGGGAGAAGCACCCGGGGGAACGTTATTTCTTTTTTGTCAAGATTTTAGGTCACAACATTATAACAGAGTTGGGCCAAGAAAAGGGTTTTAGATAGAAATATGCTGTGTATAAATAGGTGTGTCGCACAAAGGTAGACAGTGAGAAAGCTCATTGGTATTCCATGTGAGTTCAATAAAGGTTTGAAATACTTTTTAGACTGTTTCTGCTCTACAGTAACAAAACTAAATAACTCAGTAACCGAAATCTCCTCCACACACCCACACTGGTAGACACACACGCGGACGACAATGTAGGAATCCCGACTCTGCCTCCTTATAAAATGGAGCAGCCACCCAGTGCGTCAGTAACCTGATTACCCCAGCTGTCAGTCTGAATAAGGCCAGGCTTTGGGATCCTCCCGTCCTCTGATCCTCACTACAGGATAGAAGCAGTCTTCCTCAAGATTCTGAAAACAACCTTAGAGCCGGACGGACACAATCACAGGGAAGGGGAAAGAACCAGTGGGACCAAAATAAGTCAGCAGGTAAGATGCAGTGATTAAAACTTCTTAAAGTTTCTTAAACATTAGGCAGCATATTATATCTTAAGGTACACACATTTTTAGTGTATCTGTGTGTGTGCTATATGTACTTTATATGTATGTGCTTCTTCTATTTAATCCTGAGTTACTCAGATTCTTGTGGGAATATTCTCTTTTAGGCTTTGTGTGGGCAAATAACTGACTTGAGCTGATGATAAAACTGATTTTAAAAAAAAGTTTGACTGTGTGGATAAAAGAAAGCGGAGGAGTATCAAAGAGAGCAGCCAGTTAGTAAGGGGAGGGACACAGGATACAACTAGTGGGTGGACCTTGATTATTGTTTCCATGCACAACAAGTTTCTCACTTGTCGCTTTTCCCTCCAAAACAGGAGAAGTTTCATTGACTTTGAGTGAGCTGCTGCGCTGAAAACTTAACTGAGCCCACAGCGTCTAGATTTCATTCATCTGGATCTTCCAGTACATCTGTTGGTTTTCCACAACAAAGTTCAAAAACTCCACAAAGACTTCGGATCACCTTCTGGACTGACTGAACAAGTCAGAGTACTGCAGAAAAACTGAGGGCACTGAGCTGCACTTGGCAGCTCCAAAAACAATGGCAGAGTGCACACCGGATGCCAACTCCACCAAGGTGATCCAGAATCCAGAGGCTGACATAAAGGGGTTGAGTGAAGTTTCAGTTGAGTCTGCATCAGCGGCGGCAGTCAAAGTCAGACCTACGGATGTGGGGCTGATTCGAAGCTTGTCCAAGTCGGACTCTGACTTATTGGCGTCGCCACTCGGAGAGGAGGATGGAAGTCTGGTCGGCCGAAGTGGATCTGTGTCTAACTGCAGCTCTGGGCAGCCATCCATGGAGCGCATGCCTTCCTTTGCCTCTGAGTGGGATGAGGTAATACTCAAGCTCTGGGGATGGGGAAACAAGTGGGAGGGTGTAGAGGACAGAGGGAGTGGCACTGTCACTGTTCAGGCATGGACAGCCTTTCAAGTGGAGTGTGTTAATGTCTTTAAGAGAGAGTGTATCAGCAAGTGTGAGTGTGTGAGAAAAAAAAGGGGGGAAACTGATAAGAGAAGCAACTCAGGATTAGTGTAAAAAAACAAAACAAATGAGAACGGGCGAGGCAGTGCCTTTCATGCGAGAGGAAGGAAGGCATGAAGGAAGGAAGGAAGAGGGGGAGAGCAGAGGCAGCAGTATGAGAGCGATCAGGAGTCCAGCAGAAGCAGTGATAGAGTAGCTTTACCCAGGCTGTCGGCGGAGACTGCCTGCGGGCGAGTGCTTGAATGCATGAATGGCTTGATCACTTGCACCGACCTCCCTGTAGCAGCCCTGGCATCCAAGACTAATTGGGCTTGTGCTGTCATTCCACATCCACTCAGTACATGTCTCAAGGGCCGACCCACGCTTCCACTGTCTCCTACTCTCTTCTGGCTCCTTTTTCTCCATCTTGCGCCATCTACTTTCAGCCCAGTGTGAATGGTCCTCCACCCCCCATTATCCCCAGAAGCCTTAACTTGTGATTTCTGAGCACTTTGGAGCATCAATGCAGTACACCCTAAAGCGCTGCAAAAACCACGGAATGAATAATCATTTCTTAACAGAACTTAAATAGCTGGAGACAATGCAGACAATGGCTGACGACTGATAATATATTATTAAATTATACAGCTTAGAGGCAAAGCAGTACATTTTTTTTTACATGTCCACTGCAAAGTAGAACATATCTGACACTTCATGCCTGGTGATTATTCCCCATCACAATGATAACGTGTAGGATTTTAATCAGATTATCAGATTAAGTTTTGGTATGGTGCCATATGTCATCAAACCCGGCTGATATCTTGGCTAGCAAATGTTTTAAGTAGACGTAAAAGGCCTCTTAAAAAAGGCTTTAGTTAGCTGCAGTTTATGTGGGGCACTCATTTCTTCCTACTTGGATGAATTTTTAGCTCCTAGTGTTTAAGCAAAAGCTAAAATTGGCTCCACTGATTATTCCAGCTTGACCAATCAGTCTTATTATGGAAAATACAACTGGACAGCTAAACGATTAGCACAAAATACTTTATTTTAAAAAAACATTTATTGTTTTGTTTAGTGGATAATTTTTCATGTAGACTGTAAAAAAATTTTGTAATTTAACTGAATTTTTCCTGTAAATTTTCCTGTTATTTTTAAATATGTGAAATATCAACAAAATTACAAAAACAGATATTTAATTAACACGTCTAATATAAAATAACTTGAAAACCGTGACCTGTGAATATGATTTTAAAAAATTTTGGGGGAAATTTTTTTCCCACACAAATGGACTAAAAATATAGTCACAAGTTCATAATTTCACAAATATGTATGTTTAGTCGTTTAAAGATAAAACTGTTAAATTCTATTTTACTGTTGTAAATAAAATCTAAAATCTGATACATTGAGTGTAAAATGATGCAAAAAAAAAATCTCTGTAATTTTATATGGATTTGTTCATTAAATAACAGATATGTTGTGTAATTATTGAAGTTTCCACCACAAAAAAACGGAATAATTTTTATCCATCCATCCATCCAGCCATCAATTTTCCAGGGCTGGGTCACCGGGCCGTAGCCCAAGCAGAGAAACTCAGACCTCTCTCTCCTCAGCCAAGTCTTCCAGCTTATCCAGGAACACTGAGGTGTTCCCAGGCTAGGTGAGATATATATAATCTCTCCAGTGTGTTCTGTGTCCAGGACCTCCTCCCAGTAGGACATGCCCGGAACACCTCACCCAAGAGGCGTCCTAGTCAGATGCCCAAACCACCTCGACTGGCTCCTTTCGATGTGGAGGAGTAGTGGCTCTACTCTGAGCCCCTCCAGAATGACTACACTCCTCGCCTGTCTCTAAGGGAGAGGCCAACCACCTCTTCCTTAGAGAGAAAGCTCATTTCTCGTATCTGTGAGCTTGTTCTTTCGGTCACTACCCAAAGCTCATGACCATAGGTGAGGGTAGAGACCTAGATCAACTGGTAACTCGACAGCTTTGCACTCACACTCAGCTCTCTCTTCACCAGAATGGACCGGTGCAGCATCTGCATCACTGACCTGGTTAGTACTTGGATGAAGGACTACCAGGTAATAGCATTTCAAGTGTTATTGAACACAGCATCATGCCCATGTTGTAACTTGGGGTACAATAGGATGGTAAAGCAGGATGTGCTACTACATAAGTGGTAGTGTCCCAAAGATCCATTTCTTGCTTTAAAACACACAGACCAGCTAAGGCTTCACACCAGTACTTCACTTACCAATGGGTCACATCGCAAGAGCTACGTACATCTTTTATATACAGTCTATGGTCCATCATTTTTGATTAGGTTGGAGTTTAATGGAACAATCTGGACCTCAGTTATTCTAAAATTAAGCATCTGGAGAAACTGCTTTATGCTAAGTCAGGTTACAGTTCTCCAAAAGACACACTTTGTGTCTTGGCATGCTGCTCCGTGCTATTGTAAATAAATGCCTGGGATTTTTGCTTTACATATATTGTCAGTTGTTAATAAATGTAACACAAGACAAAGTTCATTAAGATTTTTAGCATTTGCGAGAATCTTTGGGGAAGTGCAACATGTAGAAATATAAGAGCACTTTTTTTTTTTTTTAGACTTAATTGTTTTCATAATTGCATATATTTAATTTTTCAAGGTGGCAAATAGTGCAACTTCAAAAAAATTGACGTATGTATGATTTTAGGGCAATTAAACAGATTTGAATAATGATACACAGAACAGGAATGTGCAGCCCTCAGACTCCAGAAATCATGACTGCTCCCTTCAAGTTCAAAAGCCTTTATTGTTGTTTTAAGTTCAGTATTTTGACTGCACTCAAAAAAAAAGGCTTTTGACCTTTAGTACTTCAAAACTACCAGCTGCATTTTTGGGGTGGGGTGGGGAAATTAATTTCCTTTTAAATTGTTTTTCTCAAATTTTGAGCTTTTCTTAAAGCCTGCACAGGGTAATTTATCACATTATGTCTTAGTTGAATCTATCAGTAAGACAGCTGCCCTGTTTGTTGTGATCTTGATTCAGTTTCAAGCCTGTGTGGACTTGACTCAATCTTAGTGGGGTCTAAGATTGAGTCAAGTCCACACAGAGCCAAGTTTAGTTCAAGACAAATCTGGGGTGATTTGTCTTGAACTAAACTTGGCTCTGTGATGATAGTGCTTCTTAGAATATGTTCATATAAAGAGGGCATGCTTT
Organism: Cichlasoma orientale; assembly: GCA_034780415.1. Taxonomy (NCBI): domain Eukaryota; kingdom Metazoa; phylum Chordata; class Actinopteri; order Cichliformes; family Cichlidae; genus Cichlasoma; species Cichlasoma orientale. The sequence goes on along the minus strand of JAVDPK010017679.1, from coordinate 4,005 downwards.
GTACAATATGCTACAACACGGGAAGCAATGCAGCACCACACGGGTCCGAGACATCTTGAACTTCTTCTTGGATCGCTCTCTTTGTCAGCCCTCCAAGCCCTGTGCCTGCTCTCTGCTCCACCCCTCTGCCCTCTGACTGGACTGTTTACTCAGGCCATGTTGGGTGGGGTGTCCTGTTCTCAAGGGCATCCTGTTTTGCAGCTGTCCCAGAGTGTCTGTTTCTCTTACACATTTCAAGGGATTTGTTTGGGTTGGGGATGTGGGTGTGGGTGTGGGTGAGGCTGACAGTATACACTGGCCTTACTTACATTAGAAAACAAAAGAAAGCCAGCAAAAGCATTACATTTAATGCAACAATGTTTGTTGTGCTTGAGTTCAAATTAGGACAAAAAGTACTTGGATACCCTCACTTAGTATCAAAGTCATAATATTTTAGTATTTACTTGCCGTCCTTTTACTTGTAGAACTGCTTGACAGCATCGGGACATGAAATCATTCAGTTTCAGTTAATAGCGGTGGTGAAGCTTTTCCACCGTGTTTCAGTCAGCAAAGCTTTCAGTTCATCCACAGAAGAGCATCAACAAGCTGACATTTTGTTCTCCCTTAGGTGCTCTAAGGACTCTTGAAGGGTTGCCTTTTTATCCCAATAAAAGAAAAAAAAATCTCTTTTTTGGCTGGTGCCTTAAAAATGCATCCAAATTTCTGTATACACTTCAGAGTTCACGATTCCTTCAGTCAAACTATACAAATTCATGGAAACACTGCCCCAGACCTACATGCGCCCTCCACCTTGCTTTATCATATTATGGACACAGTCTGATTAGAGCTTTTCCCCTACCAACATTCTAGTGTTTGCACACTGTAAGTTGAATTTAAAACTCATCCAAAAATAACTCATGTTTAAAAAAGTCTTACTGTGCATGTTCTTTTGCATATTTAATCCTTGTTGTCTTATTCTTAAAGCCGATGAACCATTTCTGTCATATTACTCTCCCTCTGTACTTGCCATTTCTAGTCAAATGGTCTGCGAACTGAGTTGTGTCTTATTTTTGTTGATGTATGATATGATCCTCGTGGCTGTTTCTCACCTGTTCCTCTTTATTTTACTCACACTTATGTATGTCTCTTTTTAGTCTTTTTAATCTTTTTAACCATAGGCCCAACTATGAAGGATTAAAGATTAAGTTGTGGTCATTTAATGAACAATTTCAGTTTTATTTATAAAGCACCAAATCACATTAAACAGTTGTAAATATCTGGTTAGACACCATTTTCCTGTTTTAGGTTTTATAATAACCTCAGTTTTATCTGAACTTAGAAGCAGGAAATTAGACGTCATCCAGGTCTTTACGTCTCTATGACATTCCTGCAGTTTAACTAATTGGTGTGTGCCATCTGGCTTCATGGATAGATAAAGCTGGGTATCATCTGTATAAATAAAATTGGTCCTAGCACGGAACCCCGTGGAACGCCATAATTAACCTTAGTGCATGAAGAAGACCCCATTTACATGAACAAGTTGGAGTCTAGTAGATAAATATGATTCAAACAACTGCAGTGCAGTACCTTTAATACCCACGGCGTGCTCTGATCTCTGAAATAAAGTATTATGGTCAACAGTATTGAAAGCTGATGTCTAGCAGGACAAGCACAGAGATGAGTCCACTGTCAGAGGCCAAAAGAAGATCATTTGTAACCTTCACTAACGCTGTTTCTGTATTCTGACTCTTCAAATAAATCATTCCTCTGCAGATTATCAGTTGGCTGTTTTACAACTACTCTTTCAAGAATTTTTGAGAGAAAAGGAAGGCTGGAGATTGGCCTATAATGAACTAAGACAGCTGGGTCTCTGATCGATTTAAAGTAATGCCTCAACTACTGCCACCTTAAAGGCCTGTGGTACCTAGCCCATTAATAAAGATAGATAAATCATATTTAAGATTGAAGGATTGGTGGGACGTTTTTGTGCAGTCTTGTAGGAATGGGGTCTAATAGCCACATTGATGGTTTGGAGGAAGTAACTATTGACGTTAACTCCGAAAGATCAATCAGCGAGAGTCGAAATAAATATCAGCAGTATTGAAAGTATTTGTACATAAAGATATATCATTGAGATGGTGAATATTATGAATATTGTTTTCTCTAAAGGTTAAATTTTATTTGTGAAGAAATTAATGAAGTCATTACTCGTTAAGGTTAAAGGAAAACTCAGCTCAACAGAGCTTTGACTGTGAGCCTGGCTACAGTGCTGAAAAGAAACCTGGGGTTGTTCTTATTTTCTTCAATTAGTGATGGATAGTAAGATGTCCTAGCTTTACGGAGGACTTTTTTTTTTTAATATAGCGCAACAAACTATTTTTCCAGGCTAAATAAAGAGCTTCTAAATTAGTGAAACGCCATTTCCTCACTAGCTTACGGGTTATCTGCTATAAGCTGCACATTTGTGAGTTATACCAGGGAGTCAGGCACTTCTGATTTGAGGCTCTCTTTTTCAGAGGAGCCACTGTATCCAGAGTGAGGATGTAAAACTATTGATGAGATAATCAACCTCTGAGGGAGTAGAGTTTAGGTTGCTGCGCTGCACTGTGCCGGCACACGGCATTGAAGAGGATAATAATGGAGGAATTATGTCCTTGAACTTAGTTACAGCACTTTCAGAAAGACTTCCATGGTGATAAAATGTATTCCCCTCTGCTGTGTAATGCATTAATGTAACACAGAGTGGCCTTCTTTGTACAAACACCCTGCCCTTTTCTTTGAGCTTTCTTAACTTATGTTTAATGCTTTTGCAATTGCAGTTCAATGATCATTTATAGTGGATGTATAAAACCAATAACCCTGAAATTGCCTTATGGACCTTACTGGAGGTTTGCTGATGCTGTTGCTGAGCCAACGCATGTCATGATGCGACAAACCACCACATTAAACATGAAAACATTAATGCAACACACAAGACTTAGGGGGGGGCTGGGCTTCAGGTCATATGAATAAAAACACTTTCATGTCAATACATGCAGACAAAGACACCAAATCTGTATACAAATACTGGCATTCAGGTGATCTTATTTAAAAATGAAAGCTTTGAGTTGAATAACCCCATTGATACATTCAAACTATTATTATATCTGACAGCTTATATAACTGTACACACTTTTTTTGTCTCCTATATTGTGAAAAGACTTGGTATTCTAAAAAGAAATAAATAAATTTAAACAAAGAGAACCATTGACTGTTGTGATGAGACAGCTTCTGTGGAATGTTTAGATTAGCCATTAGTTCAGGACTTTATATTTAATGTTGGTGTAGTGAGCGATACTACTGTGGAATGCTTTGATGCATGCAAGTCCTTGTGGATTTGTCTTTAGTGTAATTAAACTAAGCTTTAATTAAGGAAAATACTCAGTAGAAAACCTCAGAGCCCTGAAATGGCAGACGTCTGCATGGTGAGCGGTGCTGCTGCATCTGTTGTTTCACATTGATGGTGGTGCATCATGATGTCCTCTACTTGTCCTGTCAGCTGGATTTTTTGCTGGATTACTAAATGACACTGTTGACACGTGGCTACGACCCTTATACCTTGGAAACTATGTACAAGCATGGAATGTATTGTCGACAAACAGAAAATACTGTATAAAGATTTAAAATATCATGTCACGTTTGACCTCTGACCTCACATTTACATTTCACATCTGCCTTTCTTTCAAGTTGACCCCAAAATGTGTTTCATCTTCAAAGAAACTATCGTCGAGAAAATAAAATGAGCTGCGTAGTTAGAAATATGCTGCAATACAATATTATATAATAAGCTCAAGTTATTCATGTCCAGTTATTAACAAATACCTAACCTTATTACTAAATCCATCCATCCATCCATTTGCTTCCGCTTGTCCTGTTTAGGGTCGCGGGGGGGCTGGAGCCTATCCCAGCAGGCATAGGGCGCAAGGCAGGGTACACCCTGTACAGGACGCCAGCCTGTCGCAGGGCTAACACAGAGAGACAGACAAC
>JAVDPK010017678.1:0-12251 GCA_034780415.1 Cichlasoma orientale | reverse complement strand
AGAGAGGGGGGCGCTATTTCCCCACTGCACTGTTACATATGAAGCAAGTGGGATTCTACAATCTAAACACTGTTACACCATTATGAGCACATTTCAGCACATTTAGGGTGAGGTGACTGAAGCATAGAATGAAGTGATGGGTAGATAAATCACAAAACAGTGAAGGTCAGCCTTTTAGAGGAGACAGATCAAAGCGTGAGGCTGGGTCCAAACTTCAGGTCCTGAAGTAGCTGAGACTGAGTCATCTTCCTCAAATTCACCTGATGACAGCTCTGGATGCAAAGCAGTAAAACAGTAATGACTGTGCAATGACTTTACTAATATCTCTGCAGCATCAGCTGGCAGGACCACCCGGCTGCAGCACATGCAAAATTAACTTGCTTGACAGTATTTTGAATTTAACTGCTTATCAGATTTAATTAGTCATCATCTGAAACAGTCCTGACTATCACTGTAATACTGTTCAGACTGGTTACACTGTTTTCTTACATCTGCCCTGATTTCGTGGCCGAAAACAAACACAGATGTTGGATCTGACCTTCAGCTCCCATTATCGCTCCACACCCTCCCTCAGAAGAGCATTAATGGTCTGACTGCAGATGTCAGAGCTGGAGCAGAGGTCACTGCCCGCCACATTAAAATAAACCCTCCACATTTTGTGTCGCACATTTCAGGCACGCCACCCTGGGTAAATATAGAGCCGCAGACCGGAGGCGGTGGGTGCAGAGCTGGGTGGGTCGGGGGATATTCGGGGACAGGAGCAGCTGCTGATTTCAGTCCAACAGACCCAGCAGGCAGTCAGCTCAGAACTACCAGCCAGTGTGAAGAAAATCTGCCAGGATCCAACTTTCATTCATTTAAAAGCCTCCGGAGGCAGTTTATCCTCCATGAACAGGAAACATACTGAATGCTTAAATAAAGGCAGAGAGGGAGGAACTAAAGTGCTGATTAATTATATCTAGTAGTTATTAAACTGTTAAAGCAAACTAATCAACCATAAATGTTCAGCAGCTAATTTGTGAACTAAGTACTGCTAGTGTTTAACCTGCTAGTTTAAACCCTTAACCCAACAGTGGACTGAAGGTTGGTGGTTTGTTTGAATTGTAAAGCTTCACTCAGTGTTTCAAATGTCACTTTGCTAACAGATAACATTAACAAAGGTTAGCACACGTGCTGCTGATGCAGTCCCACTTCAAACCCACCCCCCAAACTGCAGAACATCTGGTGAGTGCTGGCTATGGGGGAAAGGTTATTTCCAGCTTCCTGGCAGCAGACTGACTCGCTTGCTATCGGCATTTCGCTGCAGTGTGCACACCTGTACCAGGTGTACACACTCCAACTCTTTCTCTCCTCTTGCTCGGTTCAAAAGGACGTACCACAGGATGTCTGGATATGTTATTGAAATGACTGTTAGCTTCATCTTTTTTCTCTCAGTAACAATGCTATCCAACTAACCAACCCTGTGACGTAGTCAGAAAGTTTCTGTGAAACAAAAAAATCTGACACCTAATTTTGAATCCAATTTGTTCTCAAAATAAATTCCAACACTCGTAATTATGTGTAAAACTTGTTAAACGTGTCGTTTCATGGCCTCTGTAAATTTGTGCTAATAGCTAATAAACATTGTTGATGACTGATAACATCTGACTGGTCCAGTTTTTATTCAGGCTACATTAGCCTGTAGGAAGAAGCTTTGGTTCCTAAACTGAGGTCACTGCAGGAATGCATATCGGCCTAATGACGGTACTGAATGGGCCAATCAGGGTCTTTGAGGGCTACATCAATGCAACATGTAGTTACATTCCTCGGGAGGTGCACGGCGTGGGTTACAGTGTAAGCTGTGGGGTAGGGTTTCTGAGGGGTTTGCACCCACTGCAGAAGCACGAATCACGCCTTTCACCTCTAAATGCAGATTTTCACACATTACGCCATCATGTACCTGCACGTGAATCAGCAGATGTGAGACCAGCCTATTAAAAAAAACATGTTCATGTCTACATAAAAGGGTGAAACACAAATCAGTAGATTATATTTTGAGAGAACTTCACAAACTGCTGTGAGACTGTGTTCATTTTGCTGGGGAGCATGAAGTGAGGGTGCATTTATAACACCCATTTTTCACCATGAAGGATGACAGATATTTTGCACCTCTGGGTTTGTGCTGTCAAACTGTGAGGCAAAGAGCACTAAATACAACATATTAACACACACACACACACACACACACTGAGCAGTGCTACATAAACCCCTCTATGCGGTGTTGGTTCAGAGTACTGGGTGTTAAAATAGTGTCACTCTGATGCTCCTCCTGCTCTGGAACTGTCAGTCATCTCTATAAAGAGCCTCAGATCTCAGTCTCAGTCAATGTTTGGACTCTGTTGTCCCGGGAAAGTAAAAAGGGCAGAGCTGCAGTGTTTAATCGCCTAAACATTCCCGTGCTGTGTAATCACACCAGACAACTGGCACTCCTCTGCATCTGTCCTTGCAGGCCTGCAGAGTGACTCCTAAGCTGCTGCTGATGGACGTGTTTCGCAGCTGCTGGCGTGAACGTGTGTGAAAATAACGAAAAATTATGAATCAGACTTGCGTGGGGTGGTGCAGCAAAGTGAGACTTGAATGGGAATTTCCATCATCCCCTGCTTTGCGTTTCCCAAAATGTCAAAGTGTCGCCTTACAGAGAGTTTTTATTTTTAGCTGCGGGGGGTTTCGTGTGAGCACTGCTGCTCCCCTCTAAGTTTATCACCTGGCCCACATCCCGATGAGGACTGAATCAGGCTCCCTTTGGATCTGAAGCCTTTTTTAAAAGGGGTAGGTGAAGTTTTCTCCTCTCTCCTGTCCCCAGACCTGAGTTTGGGTCACAGCGGTTGGGTGTTGCTGCCCTGGTCTCCCTGCCGGTAACCCCAACGATCCTGGGCCCCTTCTCCAGAACTAACCTGCAACTTTTAAGCTTTTAAGTTTTGAGCTCAGGAGTCCTGATGATGGATCAGCAGAAGTATCGCACCCCAGGCGTCCAGGAGAAGCTGGAGATCGCCGGGGTGGAGGACGAGGCCGGGAACCCCATCAGCGCCCTGACTATCCTGTCTTTGCTGGAGCGCGTGGCCAGCATCATCGACAATGTCCAGTCCTGCCAGCAGCGCATGGAGGAGCGTCAGCAGGATCTGGAGAACAACATCAAGACCATCCAGGGGGACGTCCTGAAGCTGGCGAAGGACCACACCGACACCAGCGGCACCGTGGAGAAGCTCCTGCAGAAAACCCGTAAAGTCAGCGCCAACGTCAAGGAGGTCCGGACGCGCGTCGAGAAGCAAAACGTTCGAGTGAAGAAGGTGGAGTCCACGCAGGATGAGCTGCTCACCCGCAACAAGTTCAGAGTCGTCATCTACCAGGTCAGCAGAGTTTAGAGAGTCCGATGTTTTGATTTGTATTTCTGGGCTTTGACTTTATGAATCCTGCTGATTGAACGCTTTTCTGAGAGCTGAAGATGTGACCTGTAATAACTGAGACTGAAGCAAGCAAGATTGTAACAAAGTGTGGAAACAATTTATGTGATTTTAAACTACAGAAAGTGTCAATGGCTCAGCTGCAGGGTTTGGATACATTCTCTGACTTTTTTATCCTTGTGCCACGATGAGCCTGGACACAGTTAAAGCATAAAAACCAAAAGAAACCAAAAAGATCAATTAAATTAAAAACAGGCGGAACAACTGCAGTTAGATAACAAAGGCAATAATATTCAAACGGTAATTTTGATTAGATATATTTATAGAAGAGGACTGGTGATCTGTGCAATCACAGTATGTTAAGCATTTTTCACAATTGACGGGCAGTTACTGTTATCTGAATGGAAAAGCAGAACCTTCTCTTTATCCTGACCCAGGGAGCCCGATCACATCGCTACTCTCGACCTTAATGAAGCTGTGATGTTGTGAATGGGGGCATTTATAGTAGAAGTATAACCTAGCAGTGAAAACAGCTTTTAAAACTTTATTTTCCCGATTTTGAAGATAAAAAATGTCTACATGTCATTTTTATTCATGTAGTTTCAAAACAACCTGAATAACTGCAGATGTGTGTCCAGGATTTCTTCTAGATTTGGCCACCACGCAGTTCAGGCTGTCATGAACTGCAACCACACACTTCTATCAGCACCGCAACATGATTGGCTGTTATAAAGCAGGTGATTGGCTCTTTGGCGGATGGGTGGGATGGGCGTGTGTCACATCTCAGCTTTACAACATGTCTGACAGAAAATGTGTGTATCTAAGGTATCTAACTGGTGCTGGGTGGGTACAACTACAAATTAATGGTTTCATTTAAGGATTTTTGTTGACTGACTTTTTAAGACACGTCCTGTTCACACGATGACCCCTCCATGACTTAAATAGACCGTTAGTCAATGAAAAAACCCCAAAACTGTCCAGAAACAAAGTCGGAGAGAAAAACATCAAAGTCACTGGTTTAATTTAACAATAATCACTTGAACAAATGATAAATTTCCACTTATCACTTTTTAAGTGATTAATTAATCAAAAAGGAATATTTGAGTTATTAAATCATAAAACTGAGGGTTGGCTTTCTGGACGGGAAATCAGAGGAGCATCACTGTTTTACAGAATTTCTCATAAAAGCTGTTTTTGTTCATTTTTTCTTTGTAAATTTCTGAATAATTTCACATCTTGAATCATTGGTTGAATTAGAAGAAGCAGAAAAAGCTTGTAATTTCTTCTTATTAGTGCGAGTTTAATCAAATGACCACCAAATAACTGGCACTGGGTGGTCAATTAATGTTGAATTCATGGTGTATTTTCGGGGTTTAATGGACTTTAAATGGCACAGTTGAGCAATGAAAAGCAAAAGAAACTAAAATAAATTGAATGGCAGAAACATCTCCAGTAAGGCCTCCGTCACACAGGCACAGAGAATATTCCCTGACTGGTTGGTGACTGGTTGGTGACTGGTTGGTGACTGGTTGGTGACTGGTTGGTGACTGGTTGATGACTGTTGCTGCAGTTGTCTGTAGTTTACATGGAAATCTCTCTGATCTCTAGTGAAATTTGGAAAAAGTGCAGTGCACACTGGAAACAGAGAGCATTCGCCTTCAAAGTAAAAGTTGTGTCTTACTACTGAAGTGGCGCATTTTAAAGACAACTTTTACTTTGAAGGTGAATTTTCAGCTTTTTCAGTTTAGGTCACGTTTCACCACCGCTCAGCGAGTAGTTAGTGAATTCAATTCAATTCAATTTTATTTATATAGCGCCAAATCACAGCTAACAGTCGCCTCAAGGTGCTTCGCATTGTAGGTAAAGACCCTACAAGCGAGTGTTTGCAGGTAGGTCGGTATCTTTCATGCAAACTCCGGGTAACTGTAGCGGCTGGCTAGTGACTGAAGCTATTACAGGGAGGTTTTTGGTGCAGCAACGTCTTTGTGGCCAAACAACCGCTCACCAGCCAGACGGCGAATACACATTTTTCCCCGGTGACAGGTGACTGACAGAGGAGTCACTGACCTACGTGACTGAGACCTAATCGGCTTGATTAGGATTTTATCCAAACCAAAAACAGAGGCATGTGCTCAAATCTTAAAAGCTATTCTGGTGTAAAATGACACGTTTAGACTTCAGTGCTCATAAAGAACAGTGGTTTCAGGGCCTTAAACAGTAGAATCTGTTAAAAAAAAAAACAACAACAAGGAATTTAGTCCCCAGAGAAGGTTTCTGAGGTAAAGCGGATCCAGATTTCTGTTTACGAGGAACTGGAGAATAATTAAGTATCCGAAATTAAGCGGACCAAAGTGTGTGCCAAGCAGCAAGATCTTAACTGGATGAACTCTGACTCAGCTCATTAAGCGGTGGACGCAGTGAGAGGGCGGGCATCGATGTGAGGAAATGAAGGGTGGATTAAGTTCAAACTCATAAGAGCCCTCGACTCCAAAACATTGGCAATTAATAGAAAAGCATCCTCGTTATGTTGAGAAGGCGCACTTTCATCCAAAGTGTGGGCAACCTTAATCAGATCAGGTGGACTCACTTCAAAGTTTTTAATCTGAAACACTCGACTGAACTCTTTAATTTATGAAGCTCAGCAACATTTACATGAATAAAATCTCCCGTCAAGTCTTCCCTGAACATAAAAGGATGGAATAACATCCAAGGAGACGCATGATGGGTTCTTTAAGAGCACAGAGTGAGCCAGAATACGGCCGCTGGTAAAGAGATGGACGGGCTTTAAAGCAGCATTAAACTGGAGTGCGGTGGGATCTTCAGCTGGTCAGGTGATGGACAGAAAATAAAAAAACATTTCTGGGAACTGAAAGATTCATAACGGTGATCAAAGGCTCGGTGCTCGGAGCTGCAGGCCTGATAAGTTCAGCGTTTGTCAGATAAGAGCTGCGTGAGGCGCACTGAGAGAGGGAGCGCTTTCATTTGGGCCGTTTATTTAATAATTCCACTAACGATGAGTAAGGTATATTAATGTATCTATGTGGTACATTAAGATCTGTACCATTAGAGTATGTCTAACACCAGTACCTTGTTAATGTATTTGAACTTTATCAAAGTATTTCTGCTGCTTTATATTTTGGATTTTACTGTAAAGCTTTAGTTTGTGATTCCTGAGCTTTACGCTCACCTTTCCGTTTAACAAGATCAGCCGATAATCAGCGCCGAACACAGACGTCACCTGTTCTGTTGTTATGAGGAACATACAATAACTCACGCACACACGGCACGGGTACGTTTCTCCTTACAGGAGGTTCCAGGTCTGAATCCCCGAAACCCTGAACTCATTTAATCACACAACAAAAAATAAAAAACTAGTCGTGTTTAGAAATTAGTAACAATAAATGAATAATAATGAATAACTAAACCATCAGTATGACAGTGCTGTCCAAAATGCATGAGAATCTATGAGCATGTGAACGTTTCAGGAAAGAAGCACTAAGATCTCAGTGTGGATGTCAAGCTTAGGATCAGGACTTTCTCATGGAGATTATCCAAAAAGCACAGCAACATATTAATGACTAGCCTCGGGTTTGGATGGTCTCAGACGTTCTCTCGGCTGAAGGTCGGTCTGTTTGCACCATCTTCTTCCTGCCGTGTGATGCCGTTTGCCTCAGCGGGAACAAAGGGAACTTTTACTGAGAACAGTGTATCCCTCGCCCTCCTTCTTCCCTATGCTAATGTGTTTATATTAGCCTGACCATAGCTCTGAGCTAACCACCAGGGAGCGCATCATTATATGTCAGCTAGCCTCCAAATGTTGCTCGTGTTTAGCTTTCCAATCTTCATTTCCATCCAAAGTTCCTTCAGTGTTCTGTGGTTCTTCGGTCAGGACGCGGTATATCGTCCTCTGATGGAAACCAGAGGTGGACTTCTCTGTTTGGGCTGTAATGAGGGCACGTTTAGCCGAGCGTACCACGAAAACAGTGGGGATCTTTTGGCCTGGTTCTTCTTTCTCTACAAAGACAGAAAGTCTGCATTTTAGGCAGAGTTACAGTGAAGTATTTATTGTCATGTAGCACATTTATAGATTCATTTTCCTGTGAAATGCACAGATTTCACTTTACGATGTTTCTGTTTTGCAGAGCTATGGAAGAGTTTTGATCCGTCTGCTCCTGCTGTTATTTATAGTCTCTGCTCATACATATCGCATATACAAGGCTGATGAAGACAGTATTTTGTGCCTGTAGTCAAAATGCCAACCTCTCACATTCCCAGTGAAAACACACATTATGGGAAGCTATGGAAGTCATCCCGCTCTCTTTTCCATCCAGCTCAGTGGAGATAAGTTGAGCAGTGAGTTGCGAGTTCTCCGTCCTCCATAATGTTTTCAGACTTCAGAATAGTAACCGGAGCTCTGTGTGAGCTGCTAACAGCTGCTGTGGATCCGTGACAGAGGGACCTATTCTGGGATGACAGCGTTCTTCCTCTTTGCCAGCAGGGACAGGCCATAAACTGCTGTCAGCCAGAATCAGGCTCTGATACGTCAGCTTATCACAGCGGTCAGGATGCAGCGAGAAACGGGGTGTCAATCAACCTGACCGGCTGCTAAAACGCAGCTGACGAGATAAAGGATAGAAGAAGATGAAAGAAGTCCTGTAAGATGACTTAGTATGACAGAAGGAGATGGGAGGGCAGAGGGTTAGAGACTCTGTGAACTCTCCCATTGTCCTGTTCCCTCCTCCGACTGTTTCACCGTGGCCGTAATCTCTGCCCGCGCTCTTTGTTTGGCGGCTTTCTGTCTTCGTGCCTGCACGGCTGCTTTGTTCCTCTGCACCGTCCATCCGGCAGCTCATTTCACCGTCATGAGTTCGACCCACTGAAACTGGTCTGTCGCCTGTTGCATCACTTTAATAATGCTGCCCGAGGCCCGTCTGAGAGCTCGGGAGCAGACGGCGCTCGTGGTCTTGCAGAGCGACGGTCGGCGCTCGCGTCACCTCCACACGTGTTCGGCGCTGGTGTGAACCTCGGGCCGAGCGGTGTTACATCACTGTAATTATGTAAGAGAATTTGTAATTATAAAATCGATGAAACTGTGGAAACATGGACCCTTTTGTGTCTCTGTGGGCATTTTGCATGTTTTTGTGATAATTTAATATCTTTTAAAGATCGTTTTATGCTTTTTATATCTTCACGTAATTTGCGTGTCTGGGTGTGTTGTTTGTCGTAATTTTGAAGCATTTTGTGTCATGCTAGATATTTGCATGTTGTTACACGAGTCTTTGTGGTCATTTAGTGTGTCTAACTTTGCGGTCGTGTGTTTGTAGTCATTTTTGTCTTGGTCATTTTAATCTTCTCTGTTTGGTAAATGTTTTGTAGTTTTGTGACTTTAAAGATGATGCTTTATGTCTGTTATGTTGCATTTGTGGTCATTTCTGAAGTTATTTTATAACAGTTTTATATACATTTTGTAACTTTTGTGGTAATATTTTTTTGGCCTTTTCGCAGCTTTATTTGATAGTTTGTAGTGAAGAGAGAAAGGAAACCGGGAGGAGAGATGGGGAAGGCATGCGGTAAATAGTGATTGGTCAGGACTCGAACCAGCGCCATCCGCACTGCCATGCGGGGTACACATGGTCACCTGCTCACGCCCTGAGCCACCCTCGCACCCCTGTCATTTTTTCCTTATATATTTATTGCTTCATAGAAACTATACAGGGGTTACATTTTTCTTGTGAGTTACCTGTTTCCATTGTATTCAGGCTTGATGTTTGCATTATTAGGGAAGTAGCCTCTCTGACTGACACGGGCAGCTGTAGCTACTCACAGTCTGCTAGGCTTCATCTCAGCTAATTAGCTAATAGCCAAAGTATTGGGTCTCTGAACTGTGTTTGTGCTGTTTTTGCCTTTCGGAGCATTTTTAATCTGAAAAATATCAGTGCAGTTCAAACAGACTGTCCAAGATTTCTGTGCTCCAGTCCAAAATTCCCAAAATGCTAACGCTGTGGCTAAAAAAGCTCCACAAACCAGTGGTTGATGTCATTTTACCTGTGTCCACAGTTATTACTTTCCAATGCATCATGGGTAATTTGGATTCATTATCTTCCTCAAGGACACTTTAGACCACCAACCTCCTGATTGGTGGTGTTTATTTTGCTTTATTTTTATTAAATCATAAATTTTTGCCTGCTCTAATAGACGTGGATGGCTCCGCCCCAGGCTGCATCTGTACATGGATTATGAAACTGAATTATTATTATCCGCTCTATTATGACAATTCCTGTCTGTGTTCCCAGCTGCAGTACATGAGATAGCTCTGTCCTTTGCAGTGAGTCCAGGTTTAGCTCAGTCTGGTCCCGGGCAGTCGTCTCTGCAGACAGTTGCAGTGTTGAGTTTCCTCATGAATGATGTGCAGTCGGTTATTCTGAGCCCTCCCTTCGTCTCCTAATATAGAGCTTCGGCTGCGGCCATTTAACCGGGAAGCAGCGGGCGCTTTGTTAGAGACGGTCATCGCCTCGCTGGCGGCTGAATAATGACGGGTGGACGGTGGGCAGTAATAAGAAAAAGATAAATGGCTGCCGGTTTACTCTCAGGGCCGCTGTGCTCGGCTGAGGCTCGCACAACGGACACCAGAGGACAATGTGTAATTTCAGAGGAGTTGATGGCTTTTAGTTTGTGTTGTTTCTGAGGAGCGAAGATGAAGAGTGAACAAACACGATTAAAGGAGGTCACCCTGCTCACAGACAGCAGTGCTGCCATTTTGCACAGCTGTCACATGACTCCAGGTTCTTCAGACGTCACCTGTCAATACAGCGACTCACAGGCGGCTTCAGCATCAACATAATCAATCAGTTATTAATCAGAACTCAACATCATCGATCAGTTATTAATCAGAACTCAACATCATCGATCTGCTAATAATCAGAACTAAACGTCATCGATCAGTTAATAATCAGAACTCAACATCATCGATCAGTTAATAATCAGAACTAAACGTCATCGATCAGTTAATAATCAGAACTCAACATCATCGATCAGTTATTAATCAGAACTCAACATCATCGATCTGCTAATAATCAGAACTAAACGTCATCGATCAGTTAATAATCAGAACTAAACGTCATCGATCAGTTAATAATCAGAACTCAACGTCATCGATCAGTTATTAATCAGAACTCAACATCATCGATCAGTTATTAATCAGAACTCAACATCATCTATCAGTTAATAATCAGAACTTTTTAAAGTGGTTTTTTTGGTCACTTGTTTTCAGTCTCTATGGAGTTATTTTTAGCCTCTCTTCGTTCATTTTACATCCATTTATTATAATTTAGGAATCATTTCCTTTGCTTTTGTACTTTGGTGTGTTTATTGGCCAGTTTTTATTCTTTTATGTTTGCAGTTGTTTTGTTTCACTCTGTGGCTGTTTGTGTCTTTGATTGTTTCTGAGTGTTTTACGGTCATTTAGTGTCTCTTTGTCTCTCTGTGGTCATTTTTCAGTCCGTGTCTTTATTTATATTTTGAGTCTGCAGAGCATCTGTATGTCTCTGATCATTGTGTGTGTGTGTGTGTGTGTGTCTGTGTGTGTGTGTGTGTGTGCGTGCGTGCGTGCGTGCGTGCGTGCGTGCGTGCGTGCGTGCGTGTGTGTGTGTGGGCTCCCTTTTAGTTGGTCGGTGCATCGTTTAAATCATTTTTGGTGATCGCTGAATGCCTCTTGCTATGATTTTGCTTTTCTTCGTTTACGTGTCTTTTGTGGTCATTTTTAATCATTTTGACATTTAGATATTTTTTGTCTCTTTGTGGTGTGTTTTGTCTTTTTGTGGTGAAGTGGTTATTCTCACCTTTGTTTAGAGTTTGTTCCTTTTTTGTCACTTTATATTTTTTTGTGTCTTTGTGGTCATTTAGTGTTTCTTCATCATGTGTAATTTTGTTTAATCTTCTTGTGGTCATTTTTATCTGATCATTTTGGGTAATTTTGTGCTATTTTTAAAATCCTTTTATAGAGTTTGGCTTGTATTTTGTGTCTTTGCAGTCATTTTTTGTGTCTCTGAAGACTTTTTTCTTTCTTTATGGTTATTTTGTATTCATCCAGTTTCACTTGTTTTGTTTCTTTTTGTGTCTTTGTGGCTACTTTTGTGGGGTTTTGTGCCTTCATGATGACATTTTGTGTGTCATTTGAGTGGTTCTTGGAAGCCACTTTGTGTCTCTTTTTAACACTCAAAACGACCCCTGCTGTTGGTGCTGTGCGTCGTAGGCTCGTGCAGTCATCTTTCGAGATCGAAATGCATAAAGGTGGCGATGAGAGTGTGACTGATCTCTGGTTTGTGTGTGTGTGTTAACATAATTAAAGGCTCTGATGGTTTCTCTCGTCTCTTCTTCCTCCTTTACCGCCGAGGTTATTAATACATACTTCGACCCACATTCCCTGCTGGTGTAATTATTGTGTCATTCACAGTGTGTGGATACGCTCTGATGGCTCCTCCCTGATTAATGAGTGTCATTGTCTCAGGTGGCCACAGCTTAATTAGGATTAATTGGCTTTCACATCCAAAGTCACCTGTAGGGCGCCGCAGGTGGAGCAGACCTGCAACGAGCTTCCTCCAGTGGCTGCTTTGTTGCATTGCCCATTTTAAAAAGTAAAGAGGAAAATTAAACATCAAAATTAAAACACTTGTATACTGTAACTACTGACATGGACATGGGTTTTATTTTTCTGAATCATTTAAAAAAAAATAGTCAGTACGGTGGCCCAGAGGTGTCAGGTCAAATACAAAAGCCGCAACACAAATACAAAAGCCACAACACAAATACAAA
>JAVDPK010017677.1:0-12252 GCA_034780415.1 Cichlasoma orientale | reverse complement strand
GTACCCTGTCGGGGGCCGGATGAAAAGCTCTGGCGGGCCGGATGTGGCCCGCGGGCCGCCAGTTGACGTTCCCTGCCATAGAGGCTTGTCACCTCGTTTCCATTATATTGAGCGGCTACTTTTCATCTCTGGGGCGTGATTATTAGGTCAGTTTGATGGTGGTGCGCTTCGCATGAGACTCAAATAAAATTCAAGAAGCAACCTGAAGCAGAACTCCATGAGTCACTCCACATAAAGTCAGTCAGATCTCAAAAAAGTTCCCACCTGACCCCGTCAGACTCAGCTCTAGACACCTCATTCTTTCCAGCATTTACATTTTAGATCAGGTGTACAAAATGGGCCTAGTATCAAACTGTAGGTAAAAGGGAGACGTTCCAGAAATGATCTCGACCCAGTGTCACTTCTCCTTGGACTCCTAAGACAAATATCTCGGAAAACTGTTTCAGTGCCAGGAAAAAAACAGACTTCAGTAGCTCTCCCATTAAACTCCCACTATCTCACAGGATTGAAACGCATCCCACTGGACTTCATGACTCAGTCCACACTAAATCTGTCAATTTCTTTAGAAAATGTGGCATTTTGTGTCTGCTGTTTTAATCATTTTGAGCGATTGTCAAGCTATGACAACTGACATAAAAATGGAGCATCGCTGTTATTGTTGCTATTATTTTTATTGTTCTTACAATGACTAATGTATTTTTTGTTTCTGTCGTTGAAAATAAAACCCAATAAAAATAACAGAAAAGGAGATGTTTCATATGCCGTAATCTTTTACCAGCCACCTATCCCACACGGGTACTAGACCTTAATACACTTTTTAAAAATTCTTATAAATTATAAATCAGTCCATAAATCCATACATGTCTTAGGACCCCTGGCAAGAATTACAGACTTGTCCGTGCACACCATATAATAATTATAAAATCAGGACAATTCTGAATTCAATCCTCCAGGATTCACTGCCTGTATATTTGGAGAAGTTTCTGCTCCCTGTCACAACTTCTTTTCAAAGGCCCAGCCTCTTCAGCATCTATGAACTACAGCCTGTAAATGCCGTGCCCAGCTGACTGAAAGAGTCGGGTTCTAGTGGATGTCTCTTCATTATTTCTGATATTAATCTTGGGTTCAAAAATTCTTCAGTCTTGCCCACGTGCTTTGCTGAGGTGGCACCCAGTACAGATTAATGTGGTTGATGAGCACAAGGTGATGTTAACTCAGTCCTGGGGAATAACTTCTCAGTGATGAGCAGTTTAGCTGTTATTTTGCCTTCAACCAGAGTATAGATTATTTGTTCTGAATAAGTTACAGAAAAATTTGTCTCAGACCATAACACTGTCAAAAAATACACCCAGTTCTCTACATGTGGCATTGTCAGTAATGCTTCTGATGTCTTAATGGGGATAATAGAGATTTTTTTCTTAGCTTTTCTTATTGAATTATATTGATATTTCTCAGATGGTTTTGAAGCCTTAAAGCAGGAGTTCTCACACTTACGGGGGCCAGAGACCCTTTAGAGAGGACAATATTTTCCTTCATACAGCAATAAATTACATGCTTACTACCATCTGTACTCTCAGATGGCACTGACCCTATTTCTACTCTAAAACCTTTCAACCTGAATACCAAAGAATTTACAATACATGTGAAAGTGGATAATATGGCAGTCCTTTATATTATCAGACTTTATGAGATTTTAGCTTCACTGACACTGATCCCAATCAAGGTTATTACAGTTAATTAAAAATAAAATGTTTTCTTTGTGTTGTAATAACTGACAAATACTTGCTATATTATGATAAAAAGACCAAAACGAACACAGAAACTAATGAAAAGTAAACTAAAAATAAACATTTCAAATAAAAAAGCAAACTGAAATGAACAAATCCACTTTGGACTGTTTCCAGCACCTTGTTGAATCAATGGCATGAAGAATTAAGGCAGTTCTGAAGGAAAAATAGAGTCCAACCTATTTTTAAAATAAATTCATTAAAATTTAGTGTTTAGTGCTCCTAAAGCAGAGCAGGAACCTTTTTAGCTCGGCTGTTTCAAAGAAAAACTCAGAAGTTTGGCCCCTTTTTGTCATTTAATTATTTTCCCAAGCATACTTTGTCCAAATTTTCCTTTATATGTTTAAAAAAAAAAAAAAAAAAAAAAGACATTTAATGGTGTGTTTTGCCCTCGTGTTTCTTTAAACAGAAAAAAAAAATCCTTAACATGATTTTAAACATTTCAAAATATTTACAATGTAACAAAGCTCTGGCATAAAGTCCAACAGAACAAAACTGTCCGTCGGGGTTAATGAGGGTGAGCCTGATGGCATCTCTGAGTTTCTCTGCAAGGATAAGTGATGATAGAAGAACTTCCACATAGAAAAATATGCAGCAGAACAGGTTCTGTTGTGTGAAATCAAGTCTAACAAATCTATACATTGCATTAAAACCAAAATATTCTAGTGAGTCAGCTTTCAAGTAGGTGGTTATAAAAATGTTCAGTAATATGATAGAAAAGGTGACTTCAGTTCGAAGGTGTGAACGTCTACTCCACAAAGCACAGAAGAGGAGGAGGAGGTGCGGTGCTTTCTGTAGATTCAAGTGTTCATCGAGGTTGTTCTGTGTAATCGTTTGGATTTCCTGTCTCCTCTCACAAGTCGAGGGTCGAAGTTCAGAAGCTTTTTAATCGACACATTTCCTACTTTCAAAAGGAGGTAATTCTTAGGTGAAGGTTAAAAGTTTAATTATAATCTCCTGACTAGGTCTAAGTCTGACTGTTGTCCTGCGTAATTAACTTAAGGGGAAAAAAACCCTATCTGTACATTTTACATGTTCAGGCAAATAAAAATTATTCCTAGAGTAGCAACATTTTCTACAGCTTTACTGTATTCGTTCATGAGGAATCTCATAGCAGCAGCATCCTCATGTGGGGAGTGGTGGGGTATCATGGCAGCGTAGCAAATGTCAAGCTCATGCTTTAAGCTAACAAAAATAGACAGTGAGTCCTCAAATTATAAGTTAGGACATAAAACAAAAAAAAAAATTCCAATGGCAGCATGACTAATGTGTTTAAAATAAATCTTAGTAGATTTAAATATGCAATTTGTCCACACACGCTCGCCTACACTCTTCATTCCTGCGCTCAGCAAGATAAATCCAAAAGGTTGGCGATACAAACTTTATAAAGAATGTAAAGAAAGTCTGAAATCATTTTTTTTTGTGTGTGTGGGGGCAAGGGGGGGGGGGGCATTAGGTTCTCTTGCTGCCCAGGCTCTTGAAAACACTGATAGCTTTAACATCCATCTGGGCCCCCACAGAATCTCCTCCTATTCCTGCTCCTCCTGTGCTGCTGCTCACCTTGGAGCTCGCTATAGTCTGTCTCTCCTGGCCTCGGGACCTGGTGCTGGTCACTCTGTTGTCTTGTGTGTCAGCGGGTGTTGTGGGTGACACAGCAGTGTTTGAGAGCGTGGCAGGGGGCTTGCCCAGTCTCTGAAGAACACTAATCTTAGCAGGGGGGAGGCCATTTGGGGAAGAAGAGGAGGAGGAAGTGGGAGCATCAGAGGGAGGTAGTTTGAATTTGCCTCCGAGACGCCGCAGGGTGATGGGGGGCGCTTTTGTGGCCGGCTCTTTCTTCTGCAATGGAGGGGGTTTCTTGAGGACACCAGCATACTGGAGGACGGAGCCTTCTCCATCACTGTCCTCCTCCTCGTCCTCATCTGTGTTTCCAGTTCTCGGCTCACCTGCAGCTTCATTCCCTCTGTCGAGGCGACTGAACACGCCGGTCGGCTGAAAAAATATGAGCATTTTAAGCTCAGAACTCATCTTTAAGATGCAGTAAACTGAATATATATACACTGACAGGCCTCACCTTGTTACTACTTGTTGTCGTGTCTGCCTTTGATTCAGCTCCAAGTCTCGCAAACACAGAAGTGCGTTTCAAACCTTTTTAAAAAGAAGACCAAAACAGGAATAAAAAGTTTTACAACTGATTGATTTGATCACTTTTTAATGCTGGAAAAATAACCGGCTAAAAATTTAAGAAACTCAATATTCAGATCACAGCAGAAGAGAGAAGGTGAAGACGTTTTTGTCATCACTAAAGTTTGTGCAGGTTGTTGAAAGTCTGACTTAGTTAATCTTTCCTCACTTTCTATTATTCTGTCATGGATTTGTATGAAGTGTTGTCATTACCACTGTACGACTTCTCGGCCTGTGTACAAAAACGTGTTTCGGAAGGTCACAGTGAGCTTTGACCACCAAAATGTAACCCACGGATCTGTGAATGTTAGTGAATTAATTAATAAGAAAATTACTCCAGGTGTTCCTGATTATATTGTGTTCATTAGAAAGAAAGAAAGAAAGAAAGAAAGAAAGAAATATATATATATATATATATATATATATATATATCATTAATTTTATTGTTATAGATGCAAGAATTCTGCTAAAACATTCGTAGACTCCAAAAAAAATGCACAAAATAAGACTGATACCATCTATTTAAACATGAATGAATTTATTCCAACTCAATTCTGTCTCTTTGGCTGTATTTTTTTAGTGAAATTTTTACACTGTATTCTCCACACACGTACCATGTTGAGAAATTGTGCTTTTATTTTGAAATGTCTCACTAAAGAGCCTCATTATCAAGGCACACTGATTTAAACTTTTTATACTAAGTTGTAACAGTAATATATCCTGGACTATCCTGGAGTTTTTTTGTTTTTCATTAAAAAAAGAGCAATGCAAACCTTAACATTTATGTTAAGGTTATTAACATGTATCACAAGGTTTTAATATTTTATTTAATTTTTCGTTCGTTTTTCATTTTTATCATAGTATTTGTTTATGTGCATTTTGTGTTTTTATATGTGGGTTTTTGGAGACCTGGGGTGTAAACGTATGTGCCTGGAAAGAACTTCAGGTCAACTCCTGTTTTAAGTGTGCTATAAATAAAAAGTGGCTTGACTTGATTTGACTTAAAAGCCAAAGCTGGGAGAGGCAGCTAACACTGGCATAAATTCCAAGTTAATTTAAGTGGTCTGACAGGAAACTAGTCTTCTGCACCACAGTTTTCAGACTCTAAAGTCTTTCTTTGAAAGGGTGTTCCTGCTGGCTGTGGTCACATCACTTCAAATGGTGGAAAGCTTGATTCAATGGTGGTAAATCCCACAGGAAGCATGAGCAACGACTGTCAACACTTCAAAGTAACCGAGCCAGTCAAAAAGGCTGCCTCAAAAAAGGAATTAAAACGTATCCATAATGAGTTAGCCTTCTCCTAGAAATAGAGTTACACCCAATTACTAAGAAGTACTCCATTCAGAGTACATCATGTTTCCAAGCCTATAAAGTTGACTTTCTGGTGATAGTCTAATGTGCTGCGCTGGTTTGTTAGATTGTGTCTGTAAATTTACCATGAAAGGAGGCGATTACTAGCTACAGCTTCGGCTAATTCATTTACACTGCAACTTTACCAGGTAAAATGTGACATTTCCCTTCATAAATTTAGAGAAAAAGTGTCGAAATCGAAGGACAGATTTGTAACTCAGTTCAGAGACAGAACCTTATTGCAACCTCATGCCAAGGAGGAAAGACCAAAGAAGTAAAATTTGGTTGATGTGAGACAAAAGGAAGAAGAAAAAAAAACAAACAAAAAAAACAAAACAGCGTTTTGTTGAGGAAATGCTTGTTGGTACAGTGAGCAGGATTAGTAAAGACAAGGACTTGAATTTCAAAAGGACAAAAGGTGAAGGTCAAACAGGCTCTGATTACCCGCACCCAATCAACAGTTGTAGTTTTAAAGAGGGAAATTCATGAAAACGTTTAATTTTGACTAGTTGTTGTGAGTAACGGCGTTAGTTAGGCGAGCTGTTGGCGAGGCCACTGCGTCAGGCCTACCTTTCTTGGCCTGCTGGGCCAGGATTCGGCGTGTACGAGCCGTGGTGCCCTTGGGCATGTTGATGATGTACTTGCCTTCCATCTCAGCTGTCACACGGCGGCGCTTCACTACCGGCAGGCCGTTCCCCTCGTCAGCTGGCTGGCTTACAACTGACAACAAATTGGCGAGCACGCAAGGAATAAACAAGGGTAAGAAGAGGGCTTTCTTGGCTGCAGGCTAACAAAACAGGGGACGGATAGGGTGTTAAAAAAGTTTAACATACCTGCTTTGTTACTCTTGTTTGCTTGTGTATTGGACACTGTGACAGAGAGGCGGTTGTCAGGTCGGCGGGCAGGAGTGACCGGAGGGGAGTCATGGCTCAAAGCGTTGGCGATCATGCGAGTGGCAGCTGAGAAAAAGATGGGAACAGTTTTACTTCTGCTTTTTTCCATAACAAATTCTTCATGTTTTGTACCAAAGAGATGAAGGGCGGATGGGATTCACACTTCTTTTCTGAAAGGCGTGAATATTTTTGTGCACATGCTGAAATTAACAGTGTACAACAAAGAATATGTTGTCAAGAAGTGTGTTAGGTCTTCTAAAATCTGGCATTGGAGGCAACAAACTAAATGATGCAGTTTGTTCTGCAGCCAGTTTCACAAAGATGGCCTTTGACTGTGGATTAAGATAAGATCCAGCAATTCCACATCATTTGGGATAAAGTATTACATATAAATATTCATATTAACTATACTTTAGATGTCAGATAGATGCATTCATGTATTTATTGCACAAAGCTCTGTTCACTTCCACTGAAAACTTTATATTCTGGAAGAATTCAATAGTCTTAAAAATATTTCACTTGGGAAATTGTGCATTTTTGCAAATTGGAAAAATAACAGTGTTTAATCATTGTCGTCTATATAAAGTAGAACTGCAATGCTTTGGTCTGAATTCCTCGTTATTGTAGCTCCACAGACGCCTCGTTTACACCTTTTTTGAGGCTCGTCTTAGTTTTGGTGCGGTCTTTTTAAATGTGAATGAGACATTTCACGCCCTGCCCCCCTCCAGGTAGCAGAGCGTTCCACTCCACCCTGTTCAGTCATTTTTGTAGTTTGATAGCAGCGATAAGATTATCTACTGGCAGAGAAACAAGGAGGACTTTCCCCACTGATGTGAGTACATTTCAGAGAAAAATAAAATTTAACCAGGCACTTTGATGTCGGGGGGAAATGTAAGGAATCGTGTGGGTTAATACACCCAACAACCGAACATTCAACTTCTACTTGCAACTTTGGCATAACTGGGCAACAAAATCGCTGCAAGAAAAAAAAAATTGGAGGATTCACGAAATTGGTTAGCCGGAAGTCCATTACCTTGCTTAGCGGTTCCACAGCAAATACTGTGATGTAATAGACAAGAAAACGTAACAGAGAAGAGACAAAAATGAACAGACCGAAAATTATGTCCCAAAAAGTATATAAAGATATCTACGCAGCACCAGGAGAGAATAAATTTTAATTTCCTGCACTGCTAGACATCAAAGTACACAAAAAATGTATTTAAGGGCTAAAAAAGTGGATTTTGCATATGTCCTCTTTAAGCAAAAGAAAAGTCTCATAAAAATAAAAGTTCAATGAAGACCAACTTTATAGTCTCTGACTGACTTTTTAAATCACATGCAGACTCATACTCTGATGATGCATCTGTGTGACTCTTGAGAAATTATCTGGGCTTCATTCTCTTTCCCAAAGACACTTTGACATGCAGACTCGAGGAGCTAGGAATTGAACCATCTTCTGATTAGAAGACGACCTGCTCTACCTCCTGAGCTCCACCCACCTCTAACTGTGCATAATAGTGGCTGCAATCTCAGTGTTAAATGCAATTATAGTGAACTTCTGTTGAACCCTACAAGAGTCCTGAAAATGTTTAAAACAGACAGCTAAAAAAAAATTAAATATAAAATAAAAGTGTGTCAGAGTAAACTGTATTTCTAAAACTTTTTTTTTTTTTTTTTTAAATGGGACACTGTCTTTAACCAGAGAGATAATATTAAACATGAATCGAGGTGCACAACACTCTAATATTTTAGTTCCTCAATTTATACTTTTTTATTTATTTCTTTTTTACTATGGAATAAATTAAGGTCAATTTATCCAATCATAACACGCATCACAAATAGAAACAGCAACAAAAACATGACATGACTAACCGGTAACAAGCCTAATGGGGGAATCAATTTAGTGCACTCAGTGTAAAAATAACAATATCGTGCCAGAGGAGCCACTGACGTAACCCAAATGGCTGATATCAAATTTTAATCTTCAAACACAAATCAGTGTCTATTATTATGGGCTGGTTTCCCAGACATCGATTAAGCCTTGTTAAACTTTTTCCCCAGTAGAGAGCTTCATTGAATTCACATTTTAGTCCAGAACAAGTAGGCTTCATTCTTGTCTAGGAAACACGCTTCATTACATTTATTTAAATGCTTTACTTCCTAAAAATTTTGTAAAATTTTGATTATTAATAGAAGATAGAAATCTATAAATAACCTTATCTTTAAGATTATAATTTCATCAATATAAAAATAATTGGGTTTTTTTTGTCTGTTCCACTTGCCCAATGGAGCAGGCAGTGCCGCATATTTAATTTGGCAGAGTTTTTACGTCCTTCCTGCTTCAACCCCAAAGGGATTTTTGTCTCCTCCCAGGATCAAACCAGGGATCCTTCCCTTGTTAGGCTCATCTGGACTCTTCAAAAGCAACTTTTCCTTAACAGCTTCAACCTCCTTATCTCATCTTCTTGCTCAATTCTTATTCATGACAGGTTAAATGAGTGAATCACATGTTTGCGTAATTCCTGTAGACATTACCACATTACAATGGAGTGGATGATTCACAATGCTTCTGGCTTGGCTGATTAATGGGTCAAATTGTTGGGTCACTCCAACAGCTTGACCAAAGTAGTGACTTGAATGATTTAGGGACAAGCAAACTGACCTCTTAGCTAAAGTGTCTAACATTTAAGTTCAGTTAGAACAGAAATTCAAATAAAAACTTTATTTAATAAATTAAAATGTCATTACTTACGGGTGTTGGCAGTTCTTCTGAGCTCAGCTTTAACACTGGTCTGTCCTGAGGAGATGGCCTCAGTTGCCATTTTGCACATGTCCTAAAGATGCGAGTGCAAGAAAAACATTAAGTGCTGAGAGAAAATCTGCACCCAAATCTGCAATTTTAAATAAAATCCTAGATGGAAAGAGGAGTGCAATGGTTATAAGTTGTCTGTACATTTGTGGTCAAATTTAAATGTTAATAGTGAGTCATTTTCAACTTTATATAACATTAAACAATCAAGTCTGGTCTCACCTGTCTGTAAACCTGCTTGGCATGTTTAAGAATGGCAATGATGTCCCCAATTACAGTAATGCCGAGGTCCATCATGATGTCTTTACTGAGGTCCATCAACATGTTTTTCTGAATTCTGCAGAGATTAAAACAATCAGGACAAAACATGAGAGAGTTGATAAAGTTCATACAATCACAGCATGGATGTGTAAATGAGGCCAATGAGTCTTTACCTGTTGTCCACAAAGGAAACGGCATATGTGACCGCCAGACCAGCTGGTATCCCTGCATCCTTAAAAAACTGAATCCACTCCGAGGTGGCTTAAAAGAAAAATGGAAACGTTTTAACATTAATCAACAAACAAATGAAGTACTCTCAAACATACGATCATCAAAAAGAAAATAAAGCAGCAACGACGGATGCAGCTAATGAGTGCCAGAAAAAGTCTATTGATCCACTTAAATCCAAAAAAACATTGTTTGATTTTTTTTTTTTTTTGGTAACTTAAGGACAGAAAAGGCTGAAACCAAAATACAACATCAATAACAAAAACTATTGACAGGCTATGGAAACCCACGATTTCCATAGCCTGTGATCACATTAACAGTATGTGGGCCTGCTCAAAGTAATATTACACACTACGGTGATACAAAACGCCAGTGGGAGATATAAACCTTTGGGGACAGCAGCAGACTGATGTCTAACACATGCTGACCATGACCAGCTGGAGGTTATTTATAACCCCACATATGAACGGTGTTGTGGCTGCAGTAACAGAATATGAAGGAAGCCCAGCAGCTGCCAGAACAATGGCTCTGACCAACATGAAACTCGGCGAAACACACACGGTTACTAAATTCTCATAACACTCAAAAGCGACTCAGAGAGACACTGTTTTAAATAAATCATATAGTGTTAACAGTTAGCTGTAGGAGAAATCGTAGCAGATCGGAGTACATATATGGTTTCGTTGCTAGTCGGCTAACATTAGCTTTAACGATGAGACAAGTTAATCCAGTAACAGGTTAAACTAGCCACTAATTTAGAGCACAGTTCTCCGTACGACTTTAACCACTAAAGAATAAACCACATATTTAAGGGAGCGATACGAAACTGACTAACACAGCCTTTTGTGCTAGCACTCCGTATTAGCATTGTTTCGGCGGCTGCTGTAGCCGCGAATAAAAGCAGCTTTGCTGAGACCGCTGTGACAAGAAACAGCTGCAAACAATCAAGACAAGGAACCACTGTTATAATCTGACAAAGTACAGCCCAAATACTTTAAAAGCTACCAAATGTTAACACCGGCTAGCCGGGCCTTTGATTTCTCACCTGTTGTCACGGACGCCATGTTCACTGTGTGGTGATATCAGCCGCATCCGGTAAGCTCAGCGACTTCCGGCGGAGATGCGAAGCGTCGGTGGGAAAGTTTCAGTTTGGCCGCTAGAGGGCAGCGCAGACCGAAGAACCGCCGAGAACAGCATCAGGAGACGGTGCTCTTCACTTCAACCATTTGTAAAGCACTCTGTAAAGCACGCGGAAATTCAAATTTTCACCCCTGGAGTGTTGTTGGAGTGTATTGCGAACCTTTGTTTCACCTCAGATTTTTTTTACTTTTATTTTACAAACAAAGTCATTGACATGTATCAGTCTGGAAAGGGTTCTCTGAAATTGTCAAGAAAGTAGCTAAATTGAACTTGATTTCCTAAAAATGAAGAAGTGGAATGAATGCAGAAGGAGGGAAACAGCAGAACCAAGCTGGAGTCTGAATCCCAGTTTAACCAACTACCAACTGAAAACAGCTGCCCAACGTGAACTGCAGAAGTGCTGAAATCTCTCTCTCTCTCTCTCTGTGTGTGTGCGAGATTTAACAGCCCGGCGTTAAATCACTTGCATGCTGAAGAAAAATCCACTGTGAATGCTTCACAGTAATATTCACAGCAATAACGTAATAAGTATGATAAGATTCTTCAACAGGAATACTTATACGTGGTCAAAAGTACAATCAAAAATAACTTCTTTAAGCCCTGATATCAGCTCTAATATATGCATATGAGTATGATTGCTGTATGATGCAATACCTGCCAACGTGACAGCTCTAAGAAATATTCTCACCCTTCCACGGTTTCCAATCCAGTTCTGAATAAAAAATAAAGATCAAGACAACACAATAAAGAAAATATAATGTAACTGCTTTCCAGTTTGATTCTATTTTCACACCACAAAGCATTTTGTGGTGTGAAAATAGAAGCTGGGTTTTGTTTTTAAAATTCAGCTTCAGCTGTCATTTTTAACATGACCCTTATTCTATGGGATAAGATGTGCTGTATCAAAACCTGATGCAGCACAAAAGCTGTGATCTTGACTTTGCTACCATCTAGTGGTCATGAGTTTTTGTTGACACTAGTGCAGCAGTGTCTAAACTTTGAACTTACAGAGCTCAGCGTTGAAGGGTCTGGATGTGCAGGTTGGCTTCATGCAATAGGCTTTAACTGATTACAAGTTTATTTCTTGTTAGTTATAAAGCAGCAGGGCCACCATGGAGCATGTATTCCCTGAAAGAAATGTGGTAATAATAATAACAACAGCACATTTCATTTATAGTTCATGTGAACAGTATCCATTTATCACAGTTCTTCCCCTCTCAGCTCTGAGGATCATCTCATCAGCTCATCTCTACATGGCAATGAATCATGTCCAGCTGAAAAAAATTAATTAAAATACTGAACATTGTAGAATGTTTACATCTAAAGTGGAAACGTGACGGAATGTTCACGTCCACAGTGGCAACATTGTAGAATGTTCACAGTGACAAAATGGTAGAATTTTCACATCCAACATGGAAAAAAGCTTTTCAAAGTGGTTTAAAGACAGTCAGTCAGTTCTGTCAGTGTATCAAGAGGAGGCTTTTAATTACTCAGGTTAGCTTAAGTTACTAGAAGTAAAATAATGGTCACTGTTCTGCAACTGTGTGCTGTAGTTACAATATAACAGATCATAACAAGAAAAATAAGGGAACTTGTAATAATT
>JAVDPK010017676.1:0-12253 GCA_034780415.1 Cichlasoma orientale | reverse complement strand
TCACATTGGTCAAAAAAGTCATCTTGATGATCCCCGAGACTTTTGGGAAGATATTCTGTGGGCTGATGAGACATAAGTTGATTTGGCCATCCGTCCTGTGGTTCAATCCCCGGCTGCATGTTGAGCTATCCTTGGGCAAGGAGTGAGTGTGTGTGTGTGAATGTTAGACAAGGTGCTTAGGTACAGAAAATATAGCACTTGTATGAATGTGTGTGTGAACGGGTAAATGAGGTTTGTAGTAAAAAATACTATATAAGTACCAGTCCATTTACCATTTGCCTGTTTTTGCTGCCAACAGTGGCACAACCAGTTATTAGGTTTGGGGGGGTTTTCTTACAGCTCGGGGTAATTTGTCTCTATCTAAACTAGCTTCTGCAAGTCCTCAGTGAATATCCATAATTAACTAATCATGTGCTTTTATCACATATTGGTAAAAAGTCACGGGACAAACAGTGAAAAGAGCAATTTGTTTCACAGTACTGTGACCTAAATGTCAGGCCAGGCTTTCCTGCTCTATTTTGTCCTCTGGAGCTGGAATGCATCAAAGTATTTTATGCATTCATCATTTGGTTCTGCGTATGTGTTTATATCACTTGCTGAGTGCAAACTGAATCAGCACCTGCTGTGATGGTTGGTCATGCAAAACTGAGTGTGGGAAAAAAAAATTGACTAAATGCATTTCAGCCATTTTAACTGTGCTGTTACCGTAACGATTGAGGACATTCAAACACATTTGGACAGCTGCCTTTAAACACATTGATTTATCACATGCAAAACAAACAAAGGAGAGGTTTTCATTTGTTAATATTTTCATTGCTTTTTGTGCAACTTGAGAGTAATACGTATCTAGGGGATCGAAAAGGATGTGAGTTGCATTAAAGTTGCATATTTATTCTTGAGATTATAAAGACCTTGGTCTAGTTTCAAAATACTGGGGTAAAAATTGACCATAAAAGTCTATCATCATCCTATCAGAACTGATATAGTGAGTATTATTATGCTGAGATGATTATGATGACTAAAAGGAAAACTGAGAGTAGTTCATATAGGGCACAAGACAAGGGTTTAAGATTTTACAGGATGTTGTTGTGTTATTTTAAGCTGATCTTTTGAGGTCTTCCCAGGTACACTCAGTTCACAAGGCAGTGAGACCAGATCATTGATCCAAGTTGGACCAGGGCTAAATTTGGAAGCCCTGATGTCAGCGGCTTTTGCAGTGGCTGCTGCAAAAACTCAACACTGATTTGCGGATTCAGCTCTTAAACTCTGTGGTAATTTCTGTGAGAAGAGAATCATGTCAGACAGAATCTAAGTTAAGGGGTGATTCTCAAAAGAAGCCCTGTGACATCATCTGCACTTTATGTGTGGATGAGAGATATCTGACCAGTTTATTTGACCAGAGAGAACAAATATGTTTTGAATCATACTGTATAAAGAAATTATTTTGGTTTCTCTTTGGTTAAATAAAGTCAGGTATTTGATTTATTCAGGTTGGGTTTAGCTGGGCACCTGCCCCTTCTAGTCTGGGTCTCTCTTTCGATTTTTCCCTGGTCAGATTTGAGTCATGTCAAACATTTTGGATTGCTACTTTACCTGATTTGTAATCAATTCTATTAAAACCCATCTGAATATAAAATTATTTATTCCGTTTTTGATTCTATATAAAAACTGCATCATTAGCTCCTTATTTTTTTATTTGCGTTTTATTATTTTGGCACTGTAAAGGCTAAAATGTTTTTCACTAAAAATAGCAGCCAGTATACTGCGTGGTTTTCCTGATTCTATAAGTAACGCTGTGAAATAATATTGGCACAGAGCCTCCGTTAAGTCCAGCTACAGACTACATTTTAGCGATGACTAACAGAGCCAGTGTAGTATGAAGGTCATTTGGATCATTTTGCTGGTGTCCATTAGCTCTTCATCCTTTACCTTATCATAACCAGATCAGTGGACCCTTCAGCGAGAGCTTGTAGAAATATGCAGCTTATGGTTACTTTGATCTCTTTCATTTAAAATGTTTGTGAACTTCCTAAAGGCCTTGGAACTCTGCACGTCCGTTGAATCTTTTTCATAAAATGCTTAATGTGCTTTGCTATGAATATATACAAAATATCAACCATCCATCCATTTTCTTCTGCTAATGAAACTCAGTGTTGCTATCATTGAAAAAATTAATTAAAGAGAACAAAAAATATACAAGTAATAATTACATACAGCTCAATGCAGTCCTAAGTGAAGGTTTGAGATGAGAATCTTGGCTGCAATCATGTTGGTGGTTTGAAACAGATAAAATCCATGCTCTTATGATTAATCACGAGGTGGACCCACCCCAAAGCAGATTCTAGTTTTGACACTAATGGTGAAAAAAAACAAACATTATGCTCTATTCGATTAGACTTATCAACTTATTATGAAACTGTTAACGTCTGCTGATGTCATAAAGCAAGGGGGCCTCAAGCTGTTTTCCAATAAATCTATACAACTGGACTTATTTTAAACCAGAGAAAAAATTAGATATTTATATTAACTAGTTATAACTACACACTATTAAGCATTATTAAGGTATTAGTAATAATGCATAATTTATAAAAGATTACTAATCCTTAGTATGTCATTCATAAACATGGATATAAACGGTTTAGTCTTGCAGAAAAGTAAAGTGAGGATCATCTATTCCTTACAAAGCATTTACAAATGAAATCAAAAGGCCAGCAGGTCTTAAAGACTGAAACAAGTCTGCTTCACAACACAAAAGGAAAGAGACGAGGCACAATCAGAACATACAAATGTTAACATGACCTATCTGAGGTTTGCAGGAGACTGGAATGCATGTAGGACCAGAATCTGAGTTCTTAGAAGGAATATTTCATAGACAGACAGATAGATTCTTTCGTTTGTTCCTTTAAGATCAACTTGCTTCTGATTTGTAGTTAGCTAGCTTTAGTGTGATAAGCCAGAGTTAAGTCAGGTTCAGTTCCAAAGTGCTCCTGAATTAAACAAGGAAGTCAGTGCTCTGCTTCCACACAGGTGAACTCCGGTGAAATGAAAGAAGTAGCGGATGGTCTCCGTCTCCAGCACAGTGAAAACTCAGAGCAGCTCCTCAGGGTAAGGAAGTAATCGAGTTCATGGGTGGCTCGCCATCTCCTTCATCAAGGAGAATCCCAAATCAAAGAGCATTTTGATGGAATCTCAAAACTCCAGCCTGTATTAAACAGGGATGCTACTGCCTTAAATCAAGAAATACCAGCGATCAGTGGCCATGATGAACGTAAACTCAAAACTCTCAAAATTCTGCTCGAACACAGTAGGAAATAAATTTTAGTATTCTGCAAACTTTAGGTATGTTATGTTTGCATCTTGCAATAAATATTTGTATGTTCTGTATCACATTGTGCTTCGTCCGTTTCCCTTTTCTGTTGACAAGATAGCTGAGACTTGTTTGAGTCTCAAGGTCCCGCTGACTGTTCAGGTTCAATTGTAAATGCTTTGTAAGACTTTAGACGAGGTCACACAAAATATTGAGCTAACATCTCTGAGCTGCCTGAAATGACCTTTCAATTGTAATATGAAGTGAGACCTCTAATAACACACTCAGCTAACAGCTCCTAAATAACTTGTTTATATTTGCTGTAACACTTGTTAATCCATCATTTATAAAGTATAAAAATGGTGTCATTAAATATTTCATATATGAGCTCATTAAGCAAGACTAAACCAGTTTTATTCATGTTATTAAATGACATACTAAGGAGGAGTAATACTTTAAAATGATGGATTAAGTACTTACTAATGCCTCACTAATGCTTTACAGTGTGTAGTCTTTATCGAGTGTTACCGAGTTAACCTCTTAACACCCGCCAGGTAACCGGCAGCCATCTGGGGTCAGGGTGAGAGTCGGGTTTTGCGTTAACCACATTCAAAAACAGAGAATATTGGCATTAGAGTATTTCTGTCTGAAGCCTTTCCATTTCCAAATAAGTGAAGATTCTACAAAAAGGGGTGGACGTTAATCCCAATCCTAACCTGTAAATTAAAGGAGAGGCTGTGAATGTGAATCGCTGCGCTGCTTGCCATGATATCTGTTCTCAGCACTTCAGGTTTTGAGCTATGACACCTTATATAAGATGAGTCAGATAGGTGTGACTTTATTTGCTGTGACATCATCATTACTATCAGTCACGCCAAAACCCCGTAGAGTCAGTCGGGTTTTTGGTGTGAATGATAGCGACTGTGTGTAATGAGCTATTATATTTCCAAGCTTCTGAACTCTAATAAATTTTGAAGGAAATTCGACACTGACTGAGTCAATCATGGTTTAAAGTCTTTATCAGGACACCTCAGCAGGGAGCAAACCTGTGAACATTCTGCCACAGATCGCTCTGCTCAGAAGCCCGCGGCACTGCAGACTTCTGTTGTTTATTCAGCTCCAGCTTTGGGATGATGTTGAGTGCGGCTTTCATAACCCACAGTTTGCCTTTTAAGTCACAAGATGTGTCTCGCATTGTGTAACGTGTCTCCGAAAACAGTCAAAACTAGTTTGACAGTGTAGTTATACAGAGTGTACAATTTGCCTGTGGCACTGCTGTTTGTACAGTCTGATATATTCAAAATGCAGCTGATGGGTCAGATCTAACTGGGACATGAATTGGGGGTGTTATTAATCTGCTGGTTTGCATGTGATGATAGAATGTTCTCTGTTGTGTGTGTGTGTGTGTGTGTGTGTGTGTGTGTGTGTGTGTGTGTGTGTGTGTGTGTGTGTGTGTGTGTGTGTGTACAGGAAAGAGGGGGGTGCAAATGGATACTTTTGCATTTAGTATGTATAGTTCAGTTGCCAGTAACAGTACTGTAGCATTCTGACCCAGAAAATAAATGTGAAATAAGACCAACGTGTGTGTGTGTGTGTGAGTGTGTGACCACAGTGTTTCCTTACCTGCAGTGCTTTCATGCTCTCATATTACCAGCTCTCTATCTCTTATCTCTCTCTTCAACAGCTCTCTTTCTCCCCCTCTCTCTCTCTCTCTCTCTCTCTCTCTAGCTTGCCAAGCCAGCCGGTGTTGACGAAGCACTAGCTGTTGAAAGAGAATAACTGTGTGTGTGTGTGTGTGTGTGTGTGTGTGTGTGTGTGTGTGTGTGTGTGTGTGTGTGTGTGCTGTTGACAGAGCTGAGAGATTTAATTGACACCCACAGAGAGAATTATACAAGCTTCCAAATGCTCTCTCTGTGTATCTGTTTAATATTTTGCTGCATCTATGCGTGCAAGTGTGTCCTAATTCCCACCCATGACCGCAGTGCACAGGGTCTCTGGTGTGAATGGAGTGGGGTTTTTTTGCTCTCTCTCTCTCTCTGTTTTACAGACAGGTCACATTTGTGTTTGTTCTCTTCACTTCTGTTCTGCAGTGCTTCCATTTTTTTCACTCGTTCCTTCCATCTTTCATTCCTATTCATTCCACATTCTCTTTGTCTCCTTCCCTCTGAGCTGCAGCTCATCCTCTCATGTGCTGTATAATAAGGATCTTTAAACTATTGTCTTTTTACAACATGCTGCAATACAAACTCAGGGAATTACAACACATCCTGCCAGCTGTTATCTTCCTGTTATCTGTCCTTTGTGATTTCTTATATATGTGCATTCACTAAAAGAGTGTGTTGCTATAGTTGGTAGTTGCTTCCATGGCTATGGTTATCGTCTAACTTTATATTTAAATTAATTAATTAAGGTCAGCAAAACATGTAAAAAGACAGTATAAAACACTGAAATATAAAACCAATAAAATCTCACATTGAAATTCTGCCAAAACAATCTAATCAATATATATATTTTTTTTTATCTCTACAATAGCTCAGTTTTTACAGCTGAGTCTAGTTGAACTTGTCTGTTTCCAATCAGTTTGGTTAGTTCTTGAAAGATGTGATCCAACATTACCACCCACTTGTTTTATAATAAGATAAGAAAGTATGATGGAATCCATCCAGCTCATCTTTTTTTTCCACTATCCTTTTGAGTGTGTTTGTTCAGATAAGGTCAAACATCAGATTGTTCAAACCACTTCTTTGTCAGAATAACCTGACAATTTGTTCTCTTCAGCTCATTTTTGTGATTTCCCTTACAATGTGACACCTGTCCAGTAAAAAAAAATATAGAAAACGACAGGTAGCATCATGTTGATGTCAAATTAACTCAATAAGCAGCACAAGAAACAAATATTTCTCTCAAGGGGTGGTGGAGACCAAACATGGAGCTAAAAGTACAGTAAATACTGATTTAAAAACATGATAACAAACAGATGCAAATTTTGTTTTGTGTCTGCTCAGTGTGGAAAAAAATATTAATTCATAATTTCATAAAGTTAAAGAAGCTTTAAGTTTAATTACAGCCATGTATAAATGGCAGAAGTGTAGCGATAAAGTTTTAACTTTTGTCAAAACTTACTTATATTAGTAAAACAGTACTGGGCCATGGACATGATGTGCTTTTATAGAGCTGACACCAGATATCAGCAACTGGTAATGATTTTTTTTAAATGTACAGTAACAGTTTCACAGATTACAGACTTTTGATTTGATCAATTCTGCCTTGAGTGTCCACACTGCAGATGTTTTTCATCGGATGACGCATCAGGGAACTGTAGGGGTTTGAACCTGTTCATTTTGCTCAGACTAATCAATTTAGACTGTTTGACAAAAACAAAAAGAGACCAAAATTAGACACCTTATCCCCTGAGTAGATCATGACTGATGTTACCATGGAAACAATCAATAATACCTGCTTTAATTCAGCAAGAAAATTAGAAAAACATGGCTGATAATTTCTTGTTTACTAACAGTGCCATAGGGAATATTGAGCTTCAGAGATCACAGTAACACACACACACTAAATAGCGTGAGGGCACTGTCAGAGGTTTTTGGTTACCCAACAAACTATCCTGAGCTGGGCTGAAGAATTAACAGACTGAGCTCTGCTGCTCTACGAAGAATCAGCATCCGAGCACTGCTACAAGGTTTAAACTGTGCTGAGGCTTCATGCAACATAAAGCTGCTGCATTTCTTTCCATATAATTACTATTAATATGTAATATTGTTACACCCGTCAATTTTCCAAGCAGAAAGTCATTGGAACTGTTGAATTCTGCTGATGTAAACAGAATCTGAGTGACTCGTCACTGTCATTTCCTCCTCTTTGAAAAATAAGTCTTCATATGCCCCAAATTTATGGCAAGGTTGTCCTGCTTTGTGCAGCTGATGAATTTAGACATCCATCTGAAGTCTGCTGAATTTGCCAAAGTCAAAGTCAGGTCTTAAATCAGGTTTGTACAAAATATAGCTAAAGCTATCTTTCTTTGTCCAAACCGCATAGATATTACTTCATAGTCAATATTTCATTGGATTTGATTTAAATCAAGAAAATAAAATAAGGATGTTAACATACGAATCCATGCATGGCCATGAAATTACTCACATATCAATAGCAACAGTGTTGTAGTGTGGTCCTGTATATTGCACCCATGGTGTGTTGTATGCTAAGCCTGCAAAGTAAATACAGCAATGCAAACAGCTGTCAGATGAATGTGGCTCAGTAAAAGACACAATTTGCCCAAAATGTGCCAAAAATAAGCAATTAATTAAATTCATATGTTGAGTATATGTGGTAATTATTATTAATGTAATCCAAGTAAATTGTAGCCCGGCATAATTAGATCTTCACCTAAAAAAAAAAAAAAAAAGTAAAATATCCTCATCACCTCATTAGCCGTGCATACAATGCAGCATTTACTCAGTTTTATGTATACAGAGAAATTAATCACATTACAAGGTTCTGATCTATACCCGAACATAAATCCACATGACCCCACTGTGGGGTCCGTGCATGTATAGATCACACATGTAAAGTCCTCCTTCTTTATCTCTACACTGCTGCACCATTGCCTTTTACCGCCCAGGGAAGCATTTTCATGCTTGATAAATTTTACATCATATTCATTTTTATTTTCATCCTGAAATATGCAGATGAGGTTGCAAAATCATCGAGAGCATGACATTAGCTAATCTTGTTGATGTGTGTTTGCTTATGTGCATAAGTCTATATGCAGGAACACAGTTTAGTGTGGTGTGCGTTTTCCCATATAATGCCATGTGTGTCTTTCCCCAGAGTGTTGAGTGTATTTATGTTGAATACGTGTGTACGATTTGTCATAGTCTTCTCATAAAAAGGAGGATGAATGAACATTGCAGAAGCATTACTCTGAGTCATCCACATGAGCCACCACAGATTTGTAGTTTGTGTGCATGTGCATGCGTTTGTGTGTATGATGCCTCAGAACAATCAGGGGGAAAATACCAAAGGTCAAATGATGTGATCTATGCGACTTAATTTTTAATAAACATTAAACTTTATTTATGCAGATAAATATAAATCACATCAATAGATGAAATATGTGCGTGAGAGGGAAGGATAAAGAGAATACTGTATGGACAGCAATCTAAATGACAAATTTCCATATAAATTAATGTTCTGCACTCAGCCTGAAAGCCAACCCAAAGTGATTCATTGTCATGCATGTTAAAATGTAGTGTAGTGGTATTTGCTGTGACCTTAGCATCTATCCATTTCATTAGTAATTAAGGTTAAAGGTCAGTGTGCTCTTTAATCTATTAAGAAAAACTTTGAAGAAGAAATAAAGTCACAGAAGCTGCATAAATGGCTTTAGGCTTACTAGTTAGGTAACAACCTGGCAATCTAACTAAGCTGTGCAACACATTTTGACTTCTACCCACTACAAATGTTAACTGTCTGGAATTGCCCGTTTCAAAATATATTTAAAAAAACACTCTCTATAGAATGCTTGTTACATTTTATAGAAGATTTTAGTAATAATGTAAGGTAAAGTAGTATGAAGTGCTCAACTGCCACAGTGTTAAAGATTAAAATATAGTGTATCACTATCACAGGGTAAATGGGGTAAAAATGTACATCTAATATTAACTCTTAATTCTCTTGAAATGCTGAAATCAAAGGTGCAAACAAGTTAGTCAATAACAACTTTGTCTTCAGCTATACTGGCAGCATTACTCCATCAGTCAGTCACTCTATAGTTTTGGTCCAGACATGAAGAAGTTAATCAGTAGATAGATCACCATGGTGTTTGATCCGGATATTGATCGTCCCCAGTGGATGGATCCGCTCATCTCCATGACCTTTTCTCTCTCTGGTCCCATCATGAATTTTTGCTACTTATATTCATGATTCTCAGAGGATAAAGTGTAATGATATCGATCCTTTGACTTCTTCTCTAAATGGCTAATAAACGTGGCACATGCATCATTTTCTTTCAATCATCCTTTAGATATTTTTACTTTGGTATATAATCTGCAAAAGTGACATTTCCTCAGCTTTGTGTTCTAGCAGCAAATACTACAAAGAAGGCAATAATAATTTTGGATATTTTAACTTTGCAGTATTTGCTCTGAGCTGCAAAGAAAACAAATCACTGCTATTTTATTTTATTGTATTTTTTTTTTGTGGCTTTATTTCTGGTCCTCAGTGGTACCTGTGTGTGTGTGTGTGTAGGTGTGTGTTCCACTCCCCGGGCAAGCTGATAAAGGTCACTAAAATAGCGAGGGCTATGATGCATGATTGTTGTTTCCCCAAGAACCACAAAATTCTGTATTCACTATAGTTTAGTGAAGGGTAGGTCCCACTGTCCAGAGTCATAGAAGCATCTTGGACCAATCAAAACACTGTGAAAATTAAACGTTTCATTGATACTTTGCTGCAGCTTCCCAAGCTGCACATCTGCCAGAAACAACTTCTCGCCTCCAACTCTTGGTCAAGAACCCCTTTCTTTCATATTTTTATGTTAGGTCTGCACCTTTGCATCGTTTTCTGACAAAAATGGATACCAGGGGTTTGGGGTTTAGTTAGGAGGTAGCTGAGTCGGCACAATCACTTGACGTCCAACTGAAACACAATGCTTTTGTTTTTGCACTTTTGTGTTTGGATAGGTTGGGGCACTAAATCTACACAGTAAGACTTAAGCAACAAAGCAACCTGGTTAAGATGTATGGTCGCCTCTCACAACGCCAGCGGGTCACTTTTACGAACGGACTTATCACATCTGTTCATGACAATTATCAAACTATATCAGACCACCCTACATGTAGAAAATTTTCCCTAAAATTTGTAACCTTTGTGTTACAATCTGAAACCAAAACTGTGAAATTATTCCATTCCTACAAAAGTAGAAAAGTAGACTTAAAGTCATAGTAGAGGTATTTTCTAAATCATCTCAAAGATGCTGCAGTCTACATAATGCAATTTGTTCTCATATAACATTTTAAGGGTAAGTTAAAAACTGCAAATCAAATATTGAACCTAACAGATAGCATGAGGTGACACTTTCCAGAGTCTGTCTATGACTCCTGCTTCCCCAGAGCCCCTGGTGTTTCTGTTTAAGGCTTCAAGTTGTTAATTAAAAAATGTCTCCACATGCCAAATAAGTTGCTATGATTGCAGTCAGCGTTCAAGCAGTTATTTCATTATTCATGGTCTATGGAGAAGCTTCCAAGATCCATCTATTTGACATCATCCCTGCGCTCTCTTTCCGCAGTTCAGCTCAGAAACATTGCTCGGATTTCTAAATTATATATGAAAAAAAAAAACTGTTTTGTCAATTTGATTTGTTGAAACGCCCCGCACAGAAAGCATAGTTGCGGTTTTATTACAAATCACATTTAAGAAAATCCTGTTCCAAGCTAATCTTTATTTTCTGCTAGAAGCATCTCTTTCATCTGCCTCTCACTGGTACTTGAAGAGGCCTTTGGCTTTAGCACCTCGCTGCAGTGCTGCATCTAAAATTATAACTCTCAAAGTGGGCCAAAGAGATTTTGATTTTTCTGCACTGATGTGTAGGTGCCCTGATGCAGAGTTAGAGAGGTCTTCATGATATGCTTCGCATGCTGTTAAGCTGGGTAACTTTTATAATCATCCTGGATGCAGTATGTAATGCTTGACAGCTTCTTCACCACTGCTGCCATCATACTCTTCAGTGTCCTCACCGCAAGATGAAATATCATCGCAACGGAAAAAAAAAAATCTTGATCGACTGTGCCAGAGTTTAAGGCTGTCAAATCTGCCGTAAGTCACAATTGATGGTAATTACTCTAGCCCTAATCACTAACCCTATGCTGTGGTGTGTTTGGGGTTTTTAAAATTTGTTCTTCCAAGTCTTGGCAGTCAGGGGTCTAAAAGTAAACACTGATAATATAAACAGATCAAGATTTATTTATTTATTTACAAAAAGTGCTTTTGTTTTTCTTGAATACGCAGAGAAAGGACACACACAGGCATAAATGCTTTCATATCAGCGGTACACTCAGTTTTCACTCGCTTTTTGTCAGTCACACGGCATCAGAGAAATCAAATGGAAGCCCGCTGTTGCTTTAGAAACATCTAGGCAACAGTCTACTTCATGCTAGGTTATCCCCAGTAAGTGCAAAATGATGTGCTACTGGTGACATTGTAAATTAATTAAAGCTATAAACAAATCTCTGCGTGAGGACACAAATGAAAGCCACTGGGAGTTATGGTTGTTTTTTTTTTCAGTAAGCACCTAGCAATGCACTTAATGGGTATAATAAGTATAATTATGGGTACTTTTCCTGCAACTAACTCAACAGCCAGTGATGTGTCTGCAGCAATCATTGGCCATGAACTGCATCCCTCTTAGCATAATTAACACCGAGGATTTGTTTCTGCAATCCAATAATGTAGCAGGAGTCAGATTATAAAAGTAATTGTACAAATTGGTGGAGCAGGAGCAGATATGACTTATTCCTACTAGGTGCTGAAAGTTTCACTACCACTGAGCCTAAATTTGACCATAAATCAACGTTATATAGTCTTTTATTAGAAGCTTTTGCAGTGAGTTTGTAGCGCAGGCTTTTTCTTTCTGCCTCAGAGGCCGGGTTGATGACATCACAGGGGTTATGTTCACAAGCCTGACAAAGCGTGCGCGGAGCCACGGAAACCACCACACAACTCTTTTCACAGTGTAAGTAGTGCCACAAGAAGTTTGGAGCACCAACTGTGCAAAGCAGGCAATTTCCCTGGAGGCTCGGGTTACAATTGAGCAAGAGTCCATCAGAGGTGAGTTCATTCATATGCAGGGTTGAAACTATCCCATTCTCTCTCACACACACACACACACACACACACACACACACACACACACACACACACACACACACACACACACAC
>JAVDPK010017675.1:0-12256 GCA_034780415.1 Cichlasoma orientale | reverse complement strand
TGTGTGTGTGTGTGTGTGTGTGTGTGTGTGTGTGTGTGTGTGTGTGTGTGTGTGTGTGTGTGTGTGTGTCAGTGAGTGATTCTGTTTACCTGTCTTGTTCCACGTCCCCTGACTGCCCTCTGTGTCTGTTTGTGTGTGCGCTGATTAAGCATAACATTATGACCACTGACTGGTGAAGTGAATAACACTGATTAGCTCTTCATCATGGCACCTGTTAGTGGCACATTGTCATCAGAACTGGACCACAGAGCATTGGAAGAACGTGACCTGGTTTGATCTATCGTGTTTTCTTTTACAGTGCATCACGTGGATGGCCGAGTGCACGTGCGGTAATTACCTGGGAACACCTGGCACCAGGATACACTATGGGAAAATGGCAAGCCGGCAGAGGTAGTGTGATGCTTTGGGCAATGTTCTGCTGGGAAACTTTTGGTCCTGCCATCCATGTGGATGTCACCATCTACCTAAGCATTGTTGCAGACCATATACTTTCATGGAAACAGTATTCCTTGATGGCTGTGGCCTTTTTCAGCAGGACAATGCACCCTGCCACAAAGCCAAAATGCCTCCGGAATGGTTTGAGGAGCACACCAACGAGTTTGAGGTGTTGACTTGGCCTCCAAATTCCCCAGATCTCAATCCAATAAAGCATCTGTGGGATGTGCTGGACAAACCAATCCATGGAGACCCCACCTCGCAACTTTCAGGACTTAAAGGATCTTTTGCTAACATCTTGGTGCAGATACCATGGGACACCTTCAGGGGTCTTGTGGAGTCCATGTCTCAACAGGCCAGGGCTATTTTAGCAAACAGGGGGACCAACACAATTTTAGGCAGGTGGTCATAATATTATGCTTGATCAGTGTACAGTATATAGCTTCAGTCTTTCCTTTGTTGTGATGTCTGTATGGTCCCTTATACAAACTCAAAGAATTTGAATTTGAAATCAGAGCCCCCAAAAGCTCTAAGAAAGAGTGGAGTTTTATAGAGGAAACAGGTGTCACTAATTGAACTCCACCCATCTACTGCAGCATAAAAGCAGAACAAATAGAGAAATCAAACAAACAAGCAGACCATCATCATGTCCAAATTAAACCTTGTGCCTCGGTGGCATTACATAAATAAGAGAGCACAAAGTGTTGTGTGCACAAGGAGAACGAGGGTGTGCCTAAATGCACAAAGGAATATAAATCCATGATAATAAATCATGGAAAGACAAGTTCAGACTGCTTTTGGAAGATAAATGTATGTTTGCTACAGTATTAAGAAGCCAGTTCCTGTCATGGTCTTCCTGGCTGGTCTCTCTCTCACTCTGGCTCTCCCTTTCTATTCAGTTGTGTATATGTTGTCTAACCACTCCCTGTGTTTTATAGGCGGGTCTTCCTCCAGCTCTGGCCAAGCACCTGGGCTGATTACCGCAGCTGTTGGTGATTTGGTGATCAGCAGTTTCCTACTTAAGCTGGAGGGAGACGTACACTTGTTGCAGACCCCTCTGTGGAGCTACAATAACGAGGAATTCAGAAAAAGCATTGCAGTTCTACTTTATAAAGATCACAAGTGAATGATATACACATGAAAAGGAAGGATTTAAAAACATGATACGTGCCCTTTAACGTTAACACAATACAATACAGTGGTCCCGAAAGGTTGTGACACCACCTACTTTGCTTTCTCCGTAGCCAAATTACTTTTAGGAAGAACATCCAAAAACAATCAAACCAGTGGCACAACTCAAAGGAAACCACTGCACCCCCATGAAACCAAAGGGGATAAAAATAAGTAATAAAATCTAAACATTTCATTAACTTAGCATACCTAATTTATCTGCATTTGTTTCATATTATTGCGGTGTGAGAGTCTATACTGCATTTTGCACACATATTGTGCTAGTTTACCTCATAATTTTTCTCCCTGATGTCACCACATTTCTGAAAGGAGCAATCACGTCTCATTACACTCTGATTTTGAGTCTCCTACTCAAAGACTCTTCTGTGTACCGCAGTTAGACTACTTGATAAGACGTCACTGAATAGCTTCAGGCAGATAAGAAAAGGGAGGTTTTAAGTTCTAAAACAGAATGATTAATGTGTAGAGGGAGATGTCGGTTTCAGTGCAAATAGCAGAAATGATAAAACAACAGGGGGCATCTTCAGAGTGCTTTGTATTTAAGAAAATCCATCTTCTACTTGAATTCTGGTTATTCCAAAATTAGCCCCTAACCCCAGAACACTAACGTCAGGTGATTTGCACCCATGCAATTGCAGTCACGTGATTTTCATTGTGTTGCTGCTGTCTGAGTTGCCTGCAGAAATAATATTTAATAGTCAGCTAGTCATTTACCCCCTCTCTAAAAATGCCATTTTTTGTTGATCTCTCCCACAGCTGTCAGTGATGCAGTCACATGTCCCAGGAATGGGTGGACCAAAGACCAAGTTCCCAGTCCCAATATCATTATTTTTCAAGGAATTTCTTCATTAACGATTCCCTAATTTTTCACTAATTTTAGAGTCTTTTTAGAGAGTCATGACCCCTTCTTTCATTGTACATGGGGAAATAAAAGAAGAGTTTTCAATTTGCCATGTATTGTTGTATTTTAATATATTAAAGTATGTTTTATCAGGTATATTATATCAGGTAAAATATACC
Organism: Cichlasoma orientale; assembly: GCA_034780415.1. Lineage (NCBI taxonomy): Eukaryota > Metazoa > Chordata > Actinopteri > Cichliformes > Cichlidae > Cichlasoma > Cichlasoma orientale. The sequence goes on along the minus strand of JAVDPK010017675.1, from coordinate 9,610 downwards.
CAACATTAGTGATAGTGTTACAAAACTACACATTAGTGTTCTAGGGCTAACGGGTTAAGTTACTTGGAAAAGGGAAGAGATTTTTAGAAATTTAGCTTTAAAGCGGAAAACTGGCACAGACAAAAGGGCTAAAGGTCTTGAACAAGAAACCTCTCATGTCCGAGCAGGTGTCTGCAGGACAAAAAAGCACTTACAGAAACTTTCTACTATCATGTTGAGATGTTATCCCCATCTCCAACCTTTCTTTTCTAGTCTGCTCGTCTGCTGAAGGGCAGCACTCTGAAAGTGTAACCTTTAAAACTCAGCTTTTAGAGATTTATTTTAAGATAAAATGTGTACGAGTTTGACTCCTTTCATTGCTTACCTAAACCACAAACAAAAGAGCACTGTTACACCCATGTCTTTATGGTCTCTGGAACATTTAACTGTAGGAAAACACATCACGAGGGGAAGAGGAGAGCATAAGTGATGCTGAGGGAAAAATCACCTCAGGATTAAAGCAATGGCAGACCAGGGGTAAAAGTCAGAAAGCCGAGTGAGTGCATGAAGAGCACTGCAGAATGAAGAAGCATATTGCTTTTATCTGGCATGTTCTACATAAGACTGGAGAGAAAATAGCATTCTATTTACGAGTGAGAGATTGTGGTATAATTTTGGAGCTTTTCCTAGTAAAGCAAATCAACCCAACAGTGACACAGCCAGCTGTCTTTTATCCAAAACCTCATGATAGAATTACATCCTTCAGCACCGTCCATATCGTCTAAGTGTTAGCAGGTGCAGATGCAGACACAGCTAATTTTTTTTTTTTTTTTTTTTGGAGTGCAGCATCAACAGTTATTGACATGAACTGAGTACACAAGCACATTTATATCCCATATTTGCATCATTACCTCGACGCGAGTTCTGCAGATTTTTATTTCCTTTCTTTGCTTTCCATTCATCCTTCAGCTCCTTGTCACATTAAATCTGCGGCGTCAGATTAAATATCTTTGATGACAAGAGTTACTGCACACCAACTCATACAACTACATGAAAGTCTAGTCACATCATGTCAATATATTCAGACTGCTCGGTTCCATTAGTGGAAAAACTTTGAGGAGCACTCACCATGTCTGCCTTACTAAAATAGAAGATTTGCATAAGTTTAGAAACTGACTAACTTTCTTGCTGAGGATGTGAAACACCATTTCTGATCTTGAAATGGTAATTATACCCCATGGTGGAATATATAATAATGTGATGAGATTCAAAAATCGTTTGTCTATCCAGACATAGAAATATATCATATGCATGAAAAGCTATAGTAATGCTTGAGGTTGCTACTGATGCTAGAAGCTGCCTTAACATTTCTATACCTGTTTCAGTTTGTTCACAGCCACGCTAGTTTTGCTCCCAGTGTTCTCAGTCTCTATATTAATCTAAGCTTAAGACTCCTGGCTCTAGCTTCATGTTTTATGTACAGATACAATAAAAGAACTGAACCTATCGATATCAAAAAAACATGTGTATTTCCCAAAATTATTATTCCTTTAAGACAACATTTATGTTACATTGTATTTTTTTTAGTTAATTATGTACATTAAACCAGGACTATCTTTGCTTGCGGTGAGATTAGAATTTTCTTTCTTTTTTTCAGGATTAGGATTTTTGAGGCTTTGGGACAGCAGACATTGCCCTCCCTCCCTCCTTCCCTTCCTCTTCCTTTACCAAAACTACTGAATACTCACTCGCTCGATCACAGGAGTCTTTTTTTGTTCTGCCATGGACAACACATTGAAAAACAAACTCTTGGGGCCTCTGCATACAACAACTTCAAATATAGAGTTGGAACCTCATCACAGAGACCTGCAAATATCAAGAGGGTTGCAAAGAAAGCCAGAAAGAGAATTTTGCTGAATCATTAAAATGCAACTCGGCTGCAACACAGCAAGTGTGCCAGCCATAAATAAACATATTTGGAAAGGAGACACATTCACTACTGTTCAGCTGACTCAAGGCAATGAACAGACAAATTAATAAAGGCCAACCTACAGTATTACACCTGCCAGCTATACCAGTTTTGAATGCATGTAGGCTGATATGAAGTACTTTTAGTGCTGGGAACAGAAAATAAGCAATATGCTGCTGCTGTATAGCAGCAAACGTTACTTCCATATTACAACAGCTTCAAGCAAAGCAACAAAAAATATTCTAATATAGTATACAGTTCTGGGTGGCAATTTATGCAGGCGGCTTAAAATTGTATGCTGCCTCTCTCTGCCTTCTGTTGTAGGTAATATATGAATAAGTACCTTACATAATCAAAACGTTAAGAAAGCCAAACTAACCATTTAATTGCTAGAGTAGGACTCAAAAAAAATCATGCTGGTGCCCTTTTAAATTAAAATGCTACAAGTCACTGGGAGAGACTGATTAAAAGGCACACACATTTATTTTATTATTTTTTTATATGTGCATAAAAATGATTTCGGCTGAATAGTCAGGCTGATTGCTTGTCTGCTGAAGTGAACTGACAGCGTGTCAGCCCAGTCAAAAATTCCACTGACCTTTTTGAAAAACAAGGCACAGTGGAAATTTGATTTTAATTTAACATAAATGTTTGCCCCCATGGTTAAAAAAAAAGAAGACCCAAACTGTGCTGCAAAGAGGTCTGCGATGGATTGAGGCGGACACATTTATTTTACTCCAGTCACCATGCTAGATTCTGGGGCTGGACAGGGGTGCAATGATAATTAGAATAAATCTCGTCTCATTAATGACAGTGGAGCATGAGATCCCTCTGGAATTGAGATGCTCACACACACACACACACACACATGCGGAAAAAGACACACGCACAGACACACATGGACAAAGAACCAGTGATGCTCATGGGCACACAGTGACACTTGTGATAAATTTCAAGGGTTAAAGGAAGACAACAAGAAAGTCTCTGACTCCTGCATTTGTTGGTTCTGAGGGTTAATGGGACAATAATGGTTTCACTTCACAGAAAAAAAAAAAAACCCAGAGGAGGAAGGTAATCTTTCATTTCTTAAAAGCAATTATTATTATATTACCTGTTCACCAAATCCTCACAGGTAAGGCTGCCCCTGCTTCAGAGGCAAACAAGAGCCTGCAATAGGAAGAACACTGCTGCAGCACTATTCAGAATGCCGACGCACAGCGGCAGAGACAATTAGCTGCAGAGCTGCAGATATTCACTGAGCCCCTGAGAGGACAAGCAGGAGTAGTTCTTATTCCTGTCACACAGCCCCGAGCTCCGCAACACACTCCTCACACACAAAACAGGCGGCTGGAAAGGAAAACAGGTTGCGCCGTGAATCAGATTGTTTATGGCTGGATCCGACGTTATTGTCAAACAAGACAGATAGGTCAAGAAGGGGATGCCTTCACATAAGCAGGAAATTTCTTGGAGGCTTTCCACCTGTTTGACAGCTTATGTTGTTTCTTGGGTTCATGCTGATACAACTTAGCCCCTGGCCTTGTAAAATTATTACTGGTTTGTTGTCTTTTAATTTAAATGGACATTTTCAAAGGCAGAGGCCTCAAATACAACTTAAGACAGGAGGTCATTTTGAATGCCGCTGCAGGTCAGACTGAACTTCATTTTTTTATTTAAAGAAAAAAAATTACGCACAGGTCTAAGCTGACTCATTTCACAGGGCGCTGCCTGATATCACAGCGTGAGATAAGCCTGAGGGAGCATGCCCAGGTAAACCTAGCATCCAATGCCAGCTTTGTCTTTTAGGGTACTGTAAATGGTGCTAACGTAGGCAGGCTACACAGGACAGGCAACCTCTGCCAACCAAGCACCCAATACAACAAGAGAATAAACAGTTCATTCCCCCGAGTATTTGCCTTTAGGTAGAAGGAAATGTGGTGGATGACAGAGCAGAAGAGAAACACAGTCTGAAGGTGATATGAAAGAGAGATTAGTTCAGTATGTATCTGCTAATGTGTAGTGTGTTCTTATAGCTCTGATTATGGCCACACACCCTCTTTTCAGTGACTTTCATTTTAAGCTATAAAAATTTAAACTGAGCTCATGTCTACTTGTGGCCTGTTAACGAGATTGCTTAAAAAAGTCAAAAATATTTTTTTGGCCTTTATTAGCTAGCATACAATGAAGAGAGACCGGGAAGCGGGGAAAGAGATGGGGGAAGACACGCAGCAAAGGCCCTGGGTCGGACCTGAGCTGCCTGCACCAAAGTCATGCAGCATACATGGTCACCTGCTCTCCCATTGAGCCACGCTGGTGCCAAAGAAATGTCAATTTTTTATGTCACTTCCATCCTGTAATCCCTTTACATTTTCTGAGATCCCTTAGGTGGCTTGTATGATCAGGATAGAAACCGGTGCTTAATATATAAGCGTCGTTTTAACAAAGTGATCACCAAACTATAAACAATACACAACAGTCATGAGACTCCATCTTCAGAAATATTAACCACCTTCTTTGCTGGGAGAGTCACCACGTGCACTGCCTGTCTGCTAAAGACCTATATCCCTCCCTCAGAAGCTGAATACCAAAAACAGAGCAAAAACACAGTAAATATTGAGTTTATATTCATCAGGTGGACAGTAATGAGCCTCTAAATTAATGCTAATGAAGTCCATTATCAACAGCGTTAGGTGAAAAATGAATGTTCTGTTCCTGTTGCCTTTTTGGCAGCCAAAACATTAGCTGGGATTAAAATGATGAGCAGCTAATGATGGCTGTGTACATAGTAGTATATCACTGTTACTTCCTAAAGTATCTCATTTAGTTTTTCATTAATCCACGCGCCTCAATGGGTTGATTCGTTTCTCTTGACTTTTTAGTACAGAGCAAGGGCACTGCAATGAAAAATAATTGGTCCCACAGTATATAGACTTCACTCTTAGAGGCCATGTAAAAAATAAACATCTTTTCTGCTTTTCTTTGTTACTGGATTTTTAAAAATAGCTTAAAAATAATTTCTCTCTCTTCATTCCAGTGCTCCAAGCTGAGGAGTAAGAGTGAAAATCCCACTGAGATGACACTTCATTTAGGAAAGATACTTCCAGTACAGGTTTTTCAATTAAAAGCTCCAGTACCTCAGACAATTGTGTCACTCTAGCTGTGCACTGAGGAGGAAAGGGAGGCTGACTGCTAAGCTCTCTACGATCACGTGTTGCCAACTCTTGCCAATATAACAGGCCTCATTTCTCTGATGCGCTGCATTAGGAAGGATGACTGACACATAAAGAAGTCCTATTTAAGCCATACGTCCATAGCATCAATGTCTGCATGCAGATTACTCTTTCATCTAATGGAGAACAGTTAATGTATGCAGAAACAAACTGACAAGCATGCGCATCTTGAAATCTGAGTGCACTCAAATATTCTGTCAAATCTTTCCAGCAAAGCTAGAGTTTCTTGATAATAGTTTGGGTTATGAATCATCCGTCGCTGTCCCAATTTTCAATATAGAAAGAATTTCAAGTTCACAAATGATGCGATGTTTGGAGTAAAATAGCCCACTATATTTAGTAGTCAGTCCGTTCAACCAAACATAGATTAATTTAGAGAAAATTGGGCTTTGTGGCCTTGGTATCATCATTAGACCCTGTTCTTTGTAAGGAACAGAGCAATTATTGATCTTCTGAGTTGGTAATTGACTTTTAGATGCATTCTAAATGATGTTAGCCTGGCTGGCACTGAAGGGGAGAGAGATAGCATGAATGACATACAGACTGTATTAATACACAGGAAACAAGTATTGCCTTGGCTGCTGACATGAAAAATATCACACCAGTTATACTGTTTTGATGGGTAAAAAATGGTCTCCAAAACAGAGATCACACAATTTTTACAAGCCTTCCACATCTGTGAAATATAGTATAATTTCAGTCATACTCAATTAGATTTTGTACAGATTAAACAAGCTATTACATGTTAATTAGAGGCCCCAGACAGCATCATGGTAGTTGTTTTTCTCCATTATGAGTCTTTCTGGTCTGTGCCTAACTGAAAATTTAACTATGCCCTGGCTTAATCAATATATTGAATGAAAACATATCACTGGCATTAATTTAGTAAGATGCCCATAGGTCTCTAAAAATTTACACTGTGGCAAATGTAAACCAGTCATGGTTTTGGATTTCGGTTCTGTTTATGTTTCTAAACATTTTCTGGTATTTTTGTAATACCTTTTCTCATTGCATTTTTGTCTGTTGTTAGTTTTCACTCCAAATTTACTGCAGTTGAGTTTTCTCCTCCTCACTTATCACTATTCCCAGTATATCCGTATGTGCTGGTCCCCTGTCACTCTAAGTAGGTAAGCTTTTCTAACATTTCCTTGTGTACCATTTCCAAGTTAGAATTCCTCCTGTTTTTCTAGGCTTTTTCCTTGTGTATGTTTGCTCTTTTGTGTTTCTACATGCAAGACCTTTCACCTGCCCTTTGATGCAACTTTTTGCTATGCTAACTAATTGTTAATGACCTTCAGCTCACTGCATTAAAAATTTGGATTTTGGATTATCACCTATCCCCTGTCCTGTCTTTTGGTCCTCTTCTCCTCTGAACAATCACAAAAACACTCGTAAACACTCCAAAATCGCCTTAATTAAATTAACTGTAATGTTTAAGGAGTCAGTTGAAGTAAGCAAGCAATGAAACAATATTTCATTCTAGCAATTTTTACAGCTTTCTGTTCGTCCAGGCTCTTTTGTTCAGGTGAGACATAGTGGTAGCTGCATTGTCAATGTGACTGTTCAGTTCACTCTCCAGGGACAGGTTGTCGGCTACTGTTGAACCAAGGTCAGTGAACGCTACATGACTACTTCAAGTACATGGTCGCCAATGCCGATGTTTGGAGATACTTCTGTGCCTTGTCTCATGACTTGGGTTTTCTTGGTGCTGCTGGTGAGTCCATAGTGCATGCAAGCTTCACTGAAGAGGTTCAGGCATGCTTGAGAAGCAAGAAGAAAAGAATGCCGAAGATAGCTGGAGCAAGCACGCATCCTTGTTTCACACCACTTCTGATGTTGAGCCATCAAAGATAACGGTTCATTTGGTGTTGGTGTGGAATGACTTAATGATGCCGTGAAGCTTCGGTGGACAACAAATCTCTAAGATCCAGAAGAGACCGTCCCGGCTGACATACCTGGAGTAATGATTAATTTTATTTATTTATTTATGGATGACTGATATGAAACATATATACATATTTTTTTTTGAGAAATTTAAATCACTAGATTGAAGTCATGCTGCAAAAGTGGAAGAATATAATTAGTATAGGAGGGACATTCCTGCCGTACAGTCCCCAGTGAATGTTTTGCCCTTGGATGAGAATAATGTTGCTGATTAATCAACAACTAAACAAGAACAGTCATCTACAGAATGAGGGGGAATTCATGATAGACACTTTCATGGTACTTTATCCCTCCCAGAGTAAATTAGGGATCCATCCAAGTATCCAGGTAAGACTGAGGTCAGGCGTTTCTGCAACATCAGAAGTGACTAATTACCAACAGCTGAGCTACACTTGCAGAGAACAGAGGGGAGCTCAGGGAAGATGAAAAAAAAAAAAGATGCACAAGGCAAGGGCTTATGATAACTTCTGTTAAGTCATCACATGCTGATTACATTTTTCAGCCAACAAATAAATGTGAACACATGCAGACATCAGAACTGGTTCCACCAGGGAGCTTAGCAGAAATGCTAATTGCACAAAAACCTACATAGTCTTGATGAACAACTGGAATTTCAGGTGTTCCCCATTAATTCAGGTGCCACCTGTCCAGAGAGCCAGGCATGTGATTTACTATGTGACTAGTAAACATCGAAATTTATTCTAGTGTAAAAACAGAATATTAAATTCACCAAAGTCACTCTCTTGATGCAGTTTATTGATTTGTGTCAAAATGACATTTCTTATTCAAATGAAAAGTAAAAAAAAAAAAAAAAGATCAATCACAGCTTTAATTTCTTTGCATTATATGACCTTCCCAAAATAGCCACTCGAGTGTAAATATTCATTAATACATTAGTTTAGCAAATCTGAGAATGTGTTAATTTATGGACTCATCCTGGATTCTGACATTACTGCTCATTTATCATTTTTAAGATGAATGTCTTGGTAAATTGATGTCACATTGGACACATTTCTTTAATTGAATTATTAGCTTCCCTAGTTAACACCATGTTGCTCTGTAGAAGTGAGAACCACTAATATAAAAACTGGATGTGCAGATGGCTTAATACGCACACTGCTGTGAAAACATGTACCAAACTGATACATTTTCTTAACCCTATATCTCAGTCATGGACTCTCAAAACAAATATGTTTTAGAGAAAAGATTAAATGTAGTGTCTCCCAGTTTAATGTTTGCTCAGTGATGAAACTGCGTTGAATTGCGTTTTGATTGATGAAACCATTTATTTAGCATTTATGAGTAACACAGCTTGAATCCTGTTTTCACTGATTTTTCTCATGTTAAGTGGCAGCCACATCACCAGGCCACTAATGATAATGATATCGTTTTGAAAGAAATTGGTGCTTTCACTTTCTATACATATACAGCAGATAAGCAGTGGGTCAACTGGATATCGTATAGAGCTAGATTTTGATTGAATGCACCAGAGCACGGATGAGGACACTGGAGAAATGTACTGTGAATATGAACATTGTGTTGTTTGCATAAATAAAATGCATTCCAAATCTAAAATACTGCAAAAACAAAAAAACAAAAACAAAACAAAAACAGCAAGATGAATGAACTGGTACTTTTACAACAAGCCTCATTCAGAGACACACACAGTGCTTTATTCTGCCTTAAGTACTTTCTAGTTATCTCACACACACACACACACACACACACACACACACACACACACACACACACACACACACACACACACACACACACAATCATTTTGAGTACAAGCCAGCCTACTGCACTCAGTGACTCAATCTGGTGATTTTCTAAGCAACTTGACGAAGAGCAAATGAGCAAATGAAAAATCTTTGTAATTCTCACCAAAGTCGACAAAGGAAGACTGCCCATTAAGATGGGCATCAGGTGGCCTTGACACGACTTTAGTCTTGGTGAAGTTCCCGTCCTGAGAGAATGACAAATAGGAACACAAAAAAAAAAAAAAAAATAGAGATAGTGATTATACTGTTTCATAAATGCTTATCCACATTTCAACTTTGGAACTAGGGTCTTGTATTTCTCTGAGGTTTAAGAATAAGTCAAGTATGGTTCCAAAGTACAGTCACAGATTCAGCAATGAGAGACAGGACCAGGTTATCCTCGTATTTACCATTCAAGAGCTGTCATTTTTCTGGAAACCAAAAAGCAAAAAGGTGGCTTTTGCAATGTGCATAAATATAGGAAGTAAGTCCACGTGCTCTAAATGTCAGAAATATGCATACATGCTGGAACACCACAGATGCTAACATTCACCCCCAAAAACATTTGTTGCACAACTTAAAGGAGACATATCATGCAAAATCCACTTTTTTAAGCCCTTAAATTAATTTTTTTGTGTACTTTGAGTGTGCAGGAGTGCAGGAAATTTAAATGTATTCTCTCCCGGTGCTGCATAGATATCTTTATATTCTTTTTGGGTCATAATTTT
>JAVDPK010017674.1:0-12259 GCA_034780415.1 Cichlasoma orientale | reverse complement strand
TGTGTGTGTGTGTGTGTGTGTGTGTGTGTGTGTGTGTGTGTGTGTGTGTGTGTGTGTGAGAGAGAGAGAGAGAGATGAGGTTTGGGGGGTGGGGTGTCGATCAGTTTACAACAAGCAGCAGGTGCATGGCGCTGGGCATTGGTGAAATCAGTACACTTCACACACCTCGGGCACAAACGCACATCATCAGAATTACACAATATCAAAATGTCAAACATCTCGTGAGACTTACCTGCTTTTACCCATGCAAAATAATAAAAGTATCAATCTGGGTCATTCACCTATAACCTAATATCAATACAGCTGAACTGATTGAGTTTTGTTTTTTTTATTGTGCTTCTTATCTCTCATAATCCATTTATTATTGCTGAGATGTGTAAAAGGCTGTAGCTATTTGTTGTAATCCCTCTATTAAAATGTTTTGAAGGATAGCTGTGTTGAAGGGTGATGGTAAGGTGAAAATACACTGTGTAATTAATGGAGACTCGAATCATTTGGCCTTTACAAAGATGGCTAATTGCAGCTAATATTTCACGTAATGCCCCAGAAAAAATACAACAGTAGTTCCTCGTTTAAAATACAGAATAGCAGGTCATGGTCACACAACTATAAATTACCACTCAGTCAAGAAGAATGCTGGGAGCCCTGCGTCTTACCTACTGAAGAAAGGAGACAAAGTTTAGTCCAGAGACTCCGTTTATTCCTGCACTGACAGCCTCGCTGCTGAGGCTATAGGAAAAGTGGTGCTCTTTGGGTGCTGCATGAATACACACCAATAGAAAAGTTGTGTTCAGTTAACCGGTGAAATCCGAGAAAAAACGGGGCAGGGCAAGTATTTTTCAGCGCCAACGCTGGCCTAATAGCCCCCTCCTTCCTCTTGTTCCCTATAGTTGGATTTACGGTGCCTGCATTAACTTCTTTATACATGATGTTATAGTTGAGAATGAAGAGAAAGTTCATCTCTGACCTCTAAGCGGATCATCGCGACGCAAACAACCATCAATCCAAACACGAATCAATTATATTTTCAGAAGAGCAGCCGCTTTGCTTTTCTCCCCATAAAATCTGGAAGCCATCAAAAAAATAAAATAATAATAATCGTCTTTACGTTGGTGACATCCAGCTTGATGTTTATGCCATTTTTTTCTCTTTTTTTTTTTTTTGACAGACGCAGTTTTTGACACACATAAATGCAAATCGACTTCAGGAAGCGAAAAGAGAGGAAAAAAACACATGTGAATCTCCATTGTTGCCGCACTTGTCTCACATTCTCGTTTACTCTCATGTAAGTATCACACACAGAGATTACTCCTCGCTAAGTTCTTTTGTCTTGTGATCCATATTTGAGTTGACAGATCACGAACAAGAGCTCCCCCACTGTTAATGACCCCAGTGAGCAACAGATAGACTCACACTTCCAGATCTTTTTACTGCTGCTCCTCTGGCCTACATATGTTTACAGCGAGAACAATTCTGTATCTGTTTACTTGGGTCTCATTTACATTGTTTAACATGCTCTAATGGAAAACTCATGGAGATCCAACACCACAGCGTCCAATTACGATGATAGTTCTCTATCACACAATTTACTGGAGCATTTATAGCAAACCTTTATAAATATTTTTTTCAAAGTAAGTTAAGTTTATGTGCATAAAACTGCGTTTTCCAGGGCCGTGGGTTTAATGAACGTAATGTTGCGCAAATGAAGCTCATTCATCGCTTGTTTTGTATTCATGAGTCCCTATCTGTGGCTCCATCTCTCAGATATAGCCCTAATCCTCGTGTCCTCCTTTGCCGATAAAAATGCTCTTCAGTTTACGATTAATTTAATCTCAATCATAGCCGGGACTTGTCGCAGCCAATAAAACTTGTGGAGTGCGTAAATGGAGAGGTGGGGGGTGCATGATAAGGGTCTGGTGGAGCCGCGCTGCCATGTCCCCACGGTGCTCTTGATAGGGCCTATCTGTCTCTTGCAGGCCGGTTTAAGAACCGGAATGGGTTTAAAATATGATACAGATTTACTTCATCTGCGATCGACTGCCAGTGAATGCGGCGGGAGATGCTTTGTTTTAGCCAAGCGGGGAGCTGTGCCTTGCGTTTGTCCGCATTATGGCCTCGGTTACTTCAGGATCATAGACCTATTGAGTCTTATGGCCGAAGCTTTTGACACTACACTTGTTTTTAGGTCTTGCTTGGTTTCTGTCTGCTGGGGACTTATGCATGTAGATAGTCCATGCGCACATTTCAGCCAGTCGTCTGCCTACGTTTACGCAGTTAAAATAAATAAATAAATAAATAAATCCACTGTCAGGTGCAAGGTATCTACAAAAAGTTTACTGTTTATGAATATTCCAACTTTTGTCAAACTAAGTTCCAGATTTGGTGGAGAGCATTTCATGAACTCCAACAAAACGAATATCTTAAAAACTACTTTTATGTCATTGTTTTCTACAAACCCCCTTTTCCTTGCATTTTTTCTAAATAATTAGAATAATAAATTAAAGTAATCCCACTGGGTGCGTTTCGTGTGAGACCTGCTTTCTGTCTGTATTCCAATTTTAAATACCTCCTTGCATTTTGCGTGCGCATGTGCTCGTGATAATTTGTATGTAAGCGTTCACATTTCTCACAAAATAAATAAATAAATAAATAAATAATAAAAAATCTCCTGGAAAATATCCACAAATCCTGTTCATCTTTAAAACCACAGGCAATAACCTGTGGGGGAGACAGGAAAGTTTAGTTCTCTTATTAAAATCAGGGAGAAATCTGACATGTACTCTCCCCAACGTTTTAGGCCAGTATTCAATTTCTGAAAGTCCTGAGGTTTCTCCGAACCAAACAGTGGCTACCGTCCTACTTTCTGTTGATAAAGACACCACTGCAGCGCTCACAGACTCGATGCGTATCACAGGGTTGCGTGAAGTACATTTACATGGGGAGATCCCCAGCGCTGCTTCTAGGAAACAAATCTTTGAGAAAGTGTTTCCACCAAAACTGCAGTTCGTGCAACAGTGTCCTGTGGCAAATCTGCTCTAGTCTGCAGAATAATTGGTTGGGGATTTGGATGCAAAGGGACTGCAGGAGAGAAAGCCTTTTTTTGGAGGGGGAAATGGTTCTCGTCCGAGGAAGAAAAGCTCTTTTCAGGGGCCACAATGGGAGATTGGGACAGGGGAGGAGTCCCATCGTGATTAGCCCATTTAATGGCGCGTTTACTTAATTTCTGTATTCACTAGCAACGGTAAACAAAAGGGGAAATAGCACTCACATTTTTAAGTGCTGCATGACGTTGACGTTTGCCAGAATTTGGAGACAGAGGCAGTCATATAGGCGATTTTGCCTGCATCATATAGGTTTGAGCAAGGACTATAATAATAAAATAAAGAAGAGTTAAAGTCTTCTTTTGGAAAACAAAATTATAAACTCGAATTGCAGCGTTATGTTGTTTTTTTTTGTCGCTGTAAAGGACCAAGCCATCTACGTCAAGACGATACTTGTGATTAAATCCTGAATTAACACTGTACTTGAAATGAAATCAAACTAATTTTAGGTGAGACCAACCTCCTGACTGCATAACCTGCTCTGAGGCTGCATAAGCCACAATGAGCATTAATGCTTCCACAATCCAATAATGACCCAATATGAACATGTGTTTAGCCACTTATCACTGTCCTTATCCGTAATCGGATGGAAATACAGACATCATCATGCAAAGAGGTATAGCAAAATGAATAGTGCATTTGATTTTTAGATTCATGACTGCAAGGTACATAATAATTACGCGAGGAAAGGAACTACTGACATTGGATAGACAAATGTAAATACGCGCTCAGAGTGACCCTCGGTGGACCGATATATATATATATATATATATAAGCCTGTGTTCTGTTTTGCCATTAACAACCACCCCAAAATCAAGCAAAACCAACAAAAACGCCTACAGCACTTCAGTTTTAAGTTTTGACAAATATTTTATGTAGGAACACCAAGTCAAGAAAAGTGAGGAAGGGATAGAAAAGAGGATGACACGGGGGAGAGCAATAATTATGTACAGGCATATTTCTACACGTATATTACAGACCGGGAGAATGATCGCATTATTTGAGATATACATAATTCAATATAAAATTTTGAAAATAAAAATAAAAATCTGATACAGTCATAAACGGTTCCGTTCGACATTTTTTGACCATGTACCCCACAGGCAGTGACAGAAGTGTATTAAAAAAAGGTGCTTACGACTTAAAATGATTGTCTGATGAACATAAAGTAAAAACAGGATTGCATCTTGTCTGCTTGGCGGCTGCTTCACCGTCATCATCATCATCATCATCACTTGGACTAGAACCGGAGATGGGAAAAGGTGCGACGAAAACACCAAGACGATCTGTTTTTTTATTCCCTCTGATCGATGTTCCTGATGGAAAATCTTGTATTCAGGATTATTTCCCTGATTACAAAATCAAAAAAAAAAAAAAAAAAAAAAAAACATCATGCAAGTAGTCTAGTAGTATGGTGGTGGTGGTGGTGGTGGTGGTGGTGGTGGTGTGGGGGGATGAAGAGGAGGGGGAGGCGTGGGTCCTTTGAAAGCGCTTTTTAATTAAAAAAAAAAAACGACGTGCTTTTATCTCTTTTTTATTTTAATATTTATATCAATCGGTCCTTTTTTCATCCGCGATATTTCATAGTCTTTTTTCTTCCTCTCAGGTCCATTTTCCCTGTAAATATTTCTCTTTTTGTTTGTTTTTGTGTTTTTTCCCCTCCGTATCATACATCGCACTCCGAGTCACTGGATGTGACGGACAGGATGGACGTCCCAGTATCAACTCTCTCTGTCATACTGGAAACGCTGGTGGTGGGACTTGCCGCGGTCGAAGGCGACTCTGCCGAGCTGTGAGGGGTGAGACCGGCCTCTGAGAGGGACCTCATACCGGCCGGTCCTATTGCTTGGTGCTGGAGCCTGGAGAAGAAAAGAAACGAGGAGGGGGGAAAAGAAAAAAAATGAGAGAAATGGCAATTAGACCTGAGAATGTCCCCCTTCCCCTCCTCCTCCTGCAAAATAGGGGTTCAAACTCGCCTTTCTTTCCCCCTGCCGGCCCCAGCCATGCATGCGTGCTTTTATCAAATAGCCAGCTTTCAAGGGACAGAACACATCACTATTTAGACTACCAAATGTTGAGGGAAATGTAATAGGATTTTTTGTTGTTGTTGTTTTTTTATTTAGTTTTTCCCCCTTAGAGATCAACTTGCAAGTCAACACTTTGGAATATAAATTATCCACGTTGTCAGTACAGGAAAGCTTCAAATCCAACTTGGTGTCTGTGATATGGGCAGTTTGGAGACACTTTGCATTTGCATTTCTATTTTGCTATTTTTGATCTAGTTACTGTTGTGGATTTGTTCAGCGTTTACTATTTTTTCTTAATTTTGCACACGTTTATTCATGCCAGTCCCCACGACCCTGCACGCCCACAACCCCAAAATAATATATATATATATTTTTTTGTTTGAAATAAAATATAGGTATTCATACGATGACAAACTGTCGTGAACCTTCGGCACAGATGTGTTTTAGTCTGATGGAAGTGGAAGTGTATGAATGAGTGACGTCGAGATCCAGGTTACTCAAATCATCCTAAATGTTTATCTCCAATCCACTCATGACAATAACTCCATCACGGGGGGATAATGTCAGCCTGGAAATATATCTATTCATTTAGCAAAAATATTAGAGTACTGTTCATATGGCTTAGTGCTCTCCAAAGTATTTTCTAATCAATTATAGCATTTCAATGGAATGATACCACACTTAATGTTATGAATACAGCCCATGTCTTCAAACGTTGTCCTCTACGCATGCTCAAATATCATTAATATCTATTATCCTTTGAGATAATCGTTGTGTTCAACAATGCTAAGGCTACATTTGATGTTTAAAACGCTTAATGCGTTGCAGTACACATGAAATGCACCAATGCTGTGGAACTTGCACTGGCCGTTGCACAGCTTTGGCAACAAAAACAAAAATAAATAAATAAATAAGTAAATAAATAAATAATTTGCTAAACATAACAATACATAAATGTATTTAAAGGCGAAGATAAAACGATTTAACTTTAGCCTGAATATTTTAAAACTCATTCCTGTGTTTATGCCAACTGACTGAAATAATTCATGGGGTTGTTTTCAATTTTACAATCGAAAATGCTGCACGTATTAAACAAGGGACGTCGTGTGACTGATGTTTTTATATATAAATTCAATAGTCTTCATAAGTTATTAGAACTTATTTCCCTCTTGCGGATAATATAAACAAGGTGTTTGTGTTTAAGATGATCTCGGCTCAGTTATCGCTTCTCAGGGTTGACAACAAATGCAGTTTGTATTTGTATTATTATTCTGGGTGATTTAGATCTCAAACTTCAGTTTTAAGAATAATTGATTTTTTTATTTTAAAATAAAATCTGCATTTAATTTTAAAAATGCCATAAAATTATCAATGTGGAAAAAAATAGAAAGGAAAAATGTTTATAAAGCATTCTTGGTAATAATAATGAAGTTTGTATATGTTTAGGACAGCTCTGGATATCAAGGGAAGTATTTTAGATGGTTATCCCGATTTCGCTTGATAACAAAATGTCGCCGCAGCGTAGTCCCTCCACCTGACAGTCAGACTGATCTTTTTCCTAGACAGTCGCTGTTCGTAACTATAATGTTTAAAAAAAAAAAACTCACATTTTCTTTCGAATGTGCGTTAAAGACAAACTTTGTTACACTCTGGCGTTTCGACGGTGAACAGAAAAGTCACCAACCTGTTTTTGGCCGCCGCAGCTCTGTCTCTTTGCCTCCGGTTTTTAAACCAGTTTCCGACCTGTGTAGGAGTGAGTCCAGTGGCTTGAGCCAGTTCCCTTTTCTTGCTGGGGTTTGGATATGGGTCCTGAAGGTACCACTCCCTCAACAGGCTCCGTGTCCTCTCTTTGAAACAGTGCGTCTTCTGCTCGCCGTCCCAGATGGTCCGAGGCAGCGGAAACTTCTTCCGTACCCGGTACTTATCGACAGGACCGAGTGGACGACCGCGGAGCTTCTCGGCCTCCTGGTAGTGAGCCTCCAGCCACATGGCCTGCAGTTTGCCATGAGAGTCCTTGGTGAACTTGTGGTTCTCGAGGATGTGGTAGAGGTCTCTGAAATTCCCCGTGTGGAACGCCACCACGGCCCGGGCGCGCAGGATGGACTCATGCTTGTTGATCGCCTCGCACGCTCCCGGAGCCACAGGCAGGGACCAGAGAAAGCGGCCCAGCCGTTCGATGTCCCCGGTCTCTTCCAGCGTCTCACAGACGCTTGCCACCTGCTCCGGGGAAAAGTTGAGGGTCGGTAGTTGAAACATGGACAAGTCTTCTGGAGACCTGGTGGTGGGAGCGCTGTTCGCCAGGAGCAGAGGGCGATCAGCGAAGTTTGGCAGGAAGAAATGGGAGGGATAAAGCTCTAAAGGGGATCTGAAAACCATGGAAATGACCTGAGAGAGAAAGAAAATTATCGAGAAAAAGGAAAAACCGAAAAATACGGCAAGTAAAAAAGATTGAATGATTCAATGGCTATCGCCTAATGACACCAGCCTCATAATATCTCCCCCCTAAATCCGCCGTTGAGTGTAGCATTGAAACATTTTGTTTCCCTTTTCTATTGGTCTTCTTGGTGTCGTTGTAGCGTTGTCATGGCAGCCCTGCCAATCACTGTCAAGCGTGCCAATCATTAGCCAGTACGTAGCGCGAGGCTTTCACCACTTGTGCAGCACGCACGGGGGGTTATCAGAGTCTCCGATCTCCACAGCAACCCTCCCACCGCACCGCGCGCATCAGGCACAAGCCAATGCTCGCCTATCTGCTGAATGGAATGAGCAATTAGAGGGTGGAATATTATTGCGATCTTAACGAGGCTCGTTAAAGCTAAAGAAGATATGTAGACTGGAGATGCTTAGCAGAGACGGGAAGGGAGGGAGGGAGGCAGAGCGAGCTTTAAATGGGTGACAAATGGACAACCAATGACTGCAACTCGGGAATACACGTTTTGAATAGAAGCGAGTCAATTTGCACATTGTTTTTGTATAGTTTTTCCTGTAGTAGCTACTTTTTAGAATCTTTTCATCACTCCATTCATTTTTGTGCGACGGAAATGAAAGCGTTAGTCTTCTAGGTTACATTTTCCTTTTCATAGCTATGTGTTACCGCTTTAAATTTTCTTTCTTTCTTTTTCTTTCTTTCTTTCTTTTTTCTTTTTCTTTTTTTTTTTTTTTTTTTTGTTCAAAGACCAAACTACGATATAGACCCTTAAGATTTTTTGTTGTTGTTGCTCGAATCCGCTGCATCTTTGCAATTGATTATGAAATGATCAGCGCATGACTTTATTCGGCCACGCTGTTGTGTGTAGTCACTTTATGATGGGTGGGTGCTTGTCCGGGGGTATACTGCAGTGATGCCGCTCCCCCTCCTGCTGTCCCCGGCCCTGCCTCTGGGACGCTGGGCGCAGCCCTGGCCCCCTGCCCGTTGCCTTCTCTCCAACCAACAGAATTTAGTGTTACAAATTAAAATCGATGCGCAGCATTGTGATGATTGAACAAAGATCACGGTATTGTAGTGCGAAAACTACTTTGCCATTGGCATCGCCCTTTTAACAGTTTAAAGCGTTGTTTTAATGGCCCGGCCCTCTAATTAAAACTATTAGGCTAGAATTGGAATTACAATCAAATTGCAACATAAAAGCTTCTTGGGGACATAAAAGCTATTTCATTTATTTGATCTAGTGGTAAGGACATGATCAATGTCCACATTCAGTCATAGGATTCGGCTTACAGTGGTAACCACGGCGGTGTGATTTTCATGTTTATGGCTAAACCGGCTTCATATTTAGACAGGGCTTATAGGGTGTTAAAATAGTGTGAATTCAGTCTAACACGAACAGTGCTCACATTGTGAAAGAGCCGTGTACAAGGCATAGAATCTAGACCTCGCTTAATCCACCCTCAGTAAAGCTGACATAATGATCCTAAGCCGCCTTTCTACAAAATCATTCAGGAATTCAAAACGTTCCCTTTCCTCTCTCCGAGTTGCACATTCTCCCGGCTGACCAACGACTTCAAGCTTGGAGGGACAGTGAGTACTTCAACATGCATGTATAGTCAGTGCTACCTGTTTATGTCCGCCACATAACCTTACCTGACGCGCTTTAACAACGTAATTGCCAGCGTGCAATTAGCCAACATTTGCGGACTATTACGCGTCAGCGTTTTAAGTAAAGGAGTGCTTTAATTCGCGCAAGCATGTGCGTGCACGAGTACGGTGCGAGTGTCCGTGTCTGGTGGTGTATTTGATGCAGAGTAGGGGTTGTGATGATCTTGCACCAGGGTCAGGCGTTTGGTTTGTGTGTGACTTTTGGAGTTTGCGCGCGTGTTTGTGTGTGGGGGCAGGGTAGTGTAAGGGATCAAACCTGTCCACTGCGCTCCTATACGAACCTCAGGAGGACTAATTCCAAGTGGCACTTGAATTGGTCCCGTTGGAAAGCTCTGTGGACTGGAAGTAAAGGCTGGTATTTTCATGCTGGTGTTAAAACTAACCTCCTAGCCTATACCCCCTCCTCTTTCTCTTTCTCTCTCTCTCACACACACATGACCCCAACATTAAGTTGAGAGTGCAGGCTTAGCAGCACTTCTCCAAATATGCAAAGCCTCCTACCTGACCGGGTTCCTGGTGTACCAATTTAGGTGATCACCATTCAACCCAAGGCTGCAGGTATTATGCAGCATTACGTTTTGGATGAGCCTTGTTTGGGAGTAGCCCTCGCAGGCAATTCGGAAATCACTCTTAGAAAAGACTAGAGGTGAAATGTAAAACCTGAATGGGGATTGAGGGAGAAAAGCCACTGGTAATTCACATTCTTTTACATGGCTTTTGTTTACGTTAAGCATGTAATTAACACCTCCCAAACAAGTTTATTCACCTGCCGTAATTGTGTGTTTATCCGAGAGCTTGCTGACTTTTCCTAGCAGCGGGGGACGAGAGCTCTGAATGCACACTGAGCATTTAGCGTCTTCTCCGTTTACTTACAGCCTAAACCTCCAAACAAGACAACACAAACAGCATTTTGCATGCTAAAACACTGGAAATATGTTGGTCAAGCAGGAACAGGCACCCGCGTGTGCTATGCAGCTTCCTGCGCAACTTTGTTGCTGTTGGTTGATTGTAAAATACAATGTCAAACTTTGTTTAGAAAAGTTTTGTATAAATAAAATAAGTTACTACTTTTTTTTTGTTGTTGTTGTTAATGTCATAACATAATATAACGTAATACTGTTCACTGACCAGGATAGATTAGTCTTATTGGTACATGTGTTTGAAAGTGTTCATCACTTTCCATTAAGCAGTTATTTTCTTTTTCTGTCTGTTCCAATAAGGGGAGCAAATAAACAAAGCTGATGTTACGTCACGTTTGGGAGTGAGAGAGGGAGAAGGGGACCGGATGAGAGAAAGAAAGAAAAAGGTGTTGACTGTAAAAGGTAAGAGGGAAAGAGAAGGCACGAAAGAAAGGGTCTTGTTTTATTTTTTGCTCCCTCGTTGACCCCGGTTTGGCAGAAGCTTCCCAGAAAAGGCAGCACACCCCTCCCTGGCAAACACAGGAGAGGCACATGTGCCTACTGCTCCATCCTGGATTCATCTCAACATTACACAGACACTTTGGAGAAATGACTGGTACGTACCAAGAAAAAAACATCTGCTTTTTCTTTTATGCTTTTCTTTTAAACAGGGCTACCTAGTTTGCGCTGATTTGATTTTCGAACGCATCACAACGTGTATTTATTATCTCCTCCTGCCAACAGATAAATGCAATTTTATTTTAATCACGTGGAAACCCAACCTGCTTTTCGCTCAGAATACCAGGAATTACCTTTTGGTGTTTTTTTCCCCCCACCTTGCTCTTTCTTGTCTCCTCTGCAGAGCTGTGAGCTGGGTCCAGTCCACGAACGGTCACCCTTTGAGCGTGGAAGCTGGTGGCACCGTTTCACTGTTATTTCGCTGGTCAGTTTGTCCAAAACCAGGATGGAAATTGAGCTGCAGCGTCCGTACAGATGTCACCTGTAAGCAGAGCAATTTCCGTCTCCGTTGTTGTTGACTCGTTTTATTTTTGCGGACAATTAATTTATGAGGAAATCCCGGAATTAAGCAGAAAAGCCTAACAGGCCTTGACTTGGGGCAGCTATTCTAAGATAACAAAAGTCAACGTTAAATTTGGTGTTATCTAACTTTTTTGCCCACCAAATATCGGGGAGACCTGTCTTTGCAGAGCAAATGTGTGATGCTGTCGGGATGGGGCGCACAATCGCCTCCGTCCCATGCTGGCTGTTCCAGGGTACGGAGACGCTGCACTCCACCCACACTGTAAAAAGTATCAGTCTAAAGGTGTAATTTATTGCTGCACTGAGGTTTGAAATTATAGGCTACTTTATTTTGTAAATTTAATGCTTCTATAATATAATTTGGGAGAAAAATGTAAAAGGAGGCATCTCAATCTGAGATAACTTTAAATTAGTTTCTGTTTGAAGTTTATCGTGAAAATTTTAAATCGGTGCAAGAAATAGAGAAAAATCGTCCGTTTTCTTTAAAAGTCTTACACCTCTTTCTGAAAAATATGGACTGTATAAAATTTGTGCCATTGGAAGATTTTTTTTAGATTTTTTTTTTTTTTTTACCGCATTTGGGGGAATTATGATGGCATGAAAGCAGAAATGTTTGGATATTTTTTGCAGTACATTCTCTCTGACTTACAAATAAAGGACACATTAAGCAGCTATAACGACTGTATTTTATATGTTCTTTTAAAACCAGTCAAGAAATTAAAATTAGGCCTGCATATGTAACATTGCTATGATTTATTCAACTGTAAACTCAATGCGCCAAAACAATTAAGTCGATCTCTTAAATCACTTGCTAAATACCAACTTGTAATCACAGAAGCAATAGGTCAAACCTCTGGGCACGTTTGCAGAGGCATGCACGAAACATAATAGTGTCTAAATTTAAAATGAAAGAAATATAAAAACGCCAAGATTGAATGAAAACTGTTTTTCCGCAAATGTTGTCAGTGATCTGTAAAGGTGGCGCCAACTTTAATAGTAAAGCTTGTACAAAAGTTTTAACATTTCTCTCTCTCTCTCTCTCTCTCTCTCTCTCTCTCTCTCTCTCTCTCTCTCTCTCTCTCGCTCTCTCCCTCC